>JARWKJ010000020.1:31244312-31301812 GCA_029959095.1 Rhinichthys osculus
GGGCGAGGCCTGGTTGAGTTGAGTTAGTATGAATGAATGAATGAGGCATTTATATGTAATTTATAGTAATGTCTCGCCATGAGCAAGAAGAGACGCTGTTTTTTCCCACTCTGAAGCTAAACCCCTCTTTCTCGGCCTTCTTGTTGTGTTCTCGTCATTTTTCTACTGACTGCTTTCTGAACCATGCTGGTTATAAATGACAGTTATATCATAACATCTTAAATGTAAAAGAGTGAAAAGACTGTGAAACATCCTGCACAAGTTGTGCTTGTGAGGGTGGTTTGGGTTGATCAGTTTGTTCCTCCTGACTGTCATTATTAGACTCGAACTTATACGGCAAAACTAACCGAGCTGATACATGCCGGTTATAGTAAGAGGCGGTACATTTTTTACAACACACTCTCTAAGCAGAAACAACAGACTGGGTCATCTGACCAATCAGAGCAGAGTAGACTAATCACAACAGACTGGGTCATCTGACCAATCAGAGCAGAGTAGACCAATCACAGCAGACTGGGCCATCTGACCAATCAGAGCAGAGTAGACCAATCACAACAGACTAGGCCATCTGACCAATCAGAGCAGAGTAGACCAATCACAAAAGACTAGGCCATCTGAACAATCAGAGCAGAGTAGACCAATCACAACTGACTGGGCCATCTGACCAATCAGAGCAGAGTAGACCAATCACAACTGACTAGGCCATCTGACCAATCAGAGCAGAGTAGACCAATCACAACTGACTAGGCCATCTGACCAATCAGAGCAGAGTAGACCAATCACAACAGACTGGGCCATCTGACCAATCAGAGCAGAGTAGACCAATCACAGCTGACTGGGTCATCTGACCAATCAGAGCAGAGTAGACCAATCACAACTGACTAGGCCATCTGACCAATCAGAGCAAAGTAGACCAATCACAACAGACTAGGTCATCTGACCAATCAGAGCAGAGTAGACCAATCACAACTGACTAGGTCATCTGACCAATCAGAGCAGAGTAGACCAATCACAGCTGACTGGGTCATCTGACCAATCAGAGCAGAGTAGACCAATCACAACAGACTAGGCCATCTGACCAATCAGAGCAGAGTAGACCAATCACAACAGACTGAGCCATCTGACCAATCAGAGCAGAGACCAAGCAAGCAAACAAAAAAACACATGAATAAACAAAAAAAAAAAAAAGAAAAAAAGAATGAATTCAATCAAATTCTTAACAAGTTTATGCTCTGCATTTTGGCTTTTAACAGTCTGAATTGTCTCAGCCCATAGACTTCCATTCAAACTGTAAATGGCATTTTTGTTTGTTTTTACTGGACACAGATGCTGTTGATAGAGCTCAAATTAAACCTGAAATGTTCCTCCAAAAAATCATAAAAAAAATCAAATCATAACCAGTATGCTAAAACCGGTGTTTGGGTTGTGTAACGGCTAATTTTGTATAGCTGTCTGAGTAGATTAGTATGCATGTCTGAAGCTGTCTGAAAAGATATCCGTTTCTGCCAACACCGTTTGAACAAATTACAGTGGGAAATTACATCTGTTTCCCCCCTAAAATCATCATTCAGGTGTCGACAACACATATCTTGTCAAGACATGACTGAATTCACGAAAAAATGACTTATATGAGTGCAGAAATGATGAGGCATATAAAGGGTTTCCAGGGAATAAGCCCTCGATGTGTTTAACAAGTCCCAAATGTGGCCTGATATCGTCTAAAACAAAACTAATAAACTTCCGATTAGGCCAAGCCTAAGAGTTTCCAAAAATAACTCCATACATCAGTTGATCTGAGGCATGACAGACTGCCTTTTTCCATTCCACTGCACGTTTCCATTGTTTTCTAATGTAACCGCGGTAGACGGACGTATTTAACCGTTTCCCTGCGCGCATGAAATGGCATTATAAAAAAACGTTTAAAAAATGCATCTCTAGGCCATTTTTTTTTCTCATTCCACTGAGACTGCAACACGTGTTCTGTGAACCAGCCCTATACAGTTAGAGAGACATTAGTAGTTTAGTCTTTATATCATAAGCCTAAGAGCATATATTTTAGTATTTATGAGATACTATCATAGTATTTTTTTTTCCAGTCGTCATTTTAATTTTAGTTTAAGGTGCAGTAGATTAATTATGCTTATTATGATTTATAGTGCTGTTTTTTTTTTTTTTTTATAAATTATTTATATTTATCCTCATTTTATTTCAGTTTAAGTAAATTTGGCTCTTAGACCTTAATTTATTTCATTTCAGTTAAATTTTCCTTTAAGTTTTTCCAAGTTTAGCAAACATTTATATTATTTAATATTATTTAGTATATGTGTGTATGTGTGTGTGTGTTTGTGTGTGTGTGTGTGTGTGTGTGTGTGTGTGTGTGTGTGTTGCATTATGTTATATATTATATAATTAAAATATTATTATAAGAAGTAGTTTTAAGCTTTAAGTTAAGATTTCAGCTTTTTTTCCAATTAACAGAAATTAATTTTAATAATATTTTAAATTATTTATTTTTTAACTATATATATATACACTTTATATTTAATATATATTATTAAATTAATTTTAATACGATTTTAAATTATTATATTTTTAATTTTTAACTGTATATACTTTATATTTAATACAGTATATATTATTAAAAAATGAAAAAAATGAAAATATATAATTTAAGTAACATAACATTATATATATATATATATATATATATATATATAAAATGTTACTTAAATTATATTTTTAAATGTATTAATTTTTTAATAATATATATTAAATGAATATATTATATATAAATATATTAATAAAAAATATCTATATATTCAAGTGTATTATTAATTTATAATCTGAATATGATGTTAAATATTATATGATCATATATGGAATTAAATATGATGTAATAATAATTGTAATAAAAATACATTTATATCAAAATAATCACATATAAATTCACAGACTCTATTGGATGTTTAAGTTAAACTCTAAACTCGACCCTTGAACCGATCCGGAAACCCTGCGAAGGTTGTCTCGAGTTTGGCTTGTCAAACCACACACACTCCAAAATAACCCTTGTTGACAAGGCGTGTTTACCACAATATTTAACTAATGAATTGCAGAGTGTGGAGGATATATTGCAAAAATGCGAGGCAAACACATCACATACTAAATGTCAGATGTCAAACGGCCTGCCACGACTGAGCGCGTTTTGGGAAACTGATTCGAGATTGATCCTGACAGGAGTTAAATGACACTGAGCTCTGGTGACTTGAGCAACAATTCAGAAGCCTTGAGTTTTGCCATCATCCGAGTCCTAGTCTGCAGGGAACTCGACGCTCATGGCTGTCAATCCTGGAAATCCATAATGCTAGATATTGAATTTGGGATATTTATGACAAACCTTCAATCAATGGAAGATGTTATGAAACAAATTCACCAGTGTGCAGGTTTGTGATTATGTGTCTGTTACATTTTTTAAAGGCCTTATTGGTTACAAAAACTTCTTCTTTAGTGAAGTTTTTCCTTATCTAGCTCAACTTGTAGAGCCTTGCACTAGTAACGCCAAGGTCACGGGTTCCTTGAATAAAATTATACCTTCAAAATCACTGCAAATGCAACATAAGAGACCAATATCACATTGCTGTTTTAACATTTGTGCACACGATGTGAGCTTGGACCTCTGCAAGGTCTCTTTTAGATGGTGAATAAGGTGACCTTAATGTCCATCCCCAAACCATTATAATTTGTCTGTGTAATGTTTGATCTGGCTGATAGCTAACAATCCTCCCATTAAGATGTCCCTGAACATGGGTTATTTGCCTTTAAAATGTAATCATGCATGTAAATGTTTCACCTCCCCATTATAACCCCTCTGAATACCTAAGGCAGTTAAATGAGGTTTTTCTCTATTAAGTACTATTACCATATCTATTTGTTCTGCACTATTGAGTTCACCGAGTGCCTGTTATGTACAAAGCAAACAGCTCAGAGATTAATCACACCATGCAATATTTTAAATATTTAAATATGTCAAAAATATTTGAAAATCAAAAAAAAAAAAAAAAAAATAAAGGTATCAAAAAAGGATGTACTTAAATGATTTTTTATTAAGATAAACTATTGCATAAGGCATTGCATATTATGTAATCAAACAAACAAACAAACAAACAAAAATAATTGATAGTCGCCAGTTGTAAATACAAAAACAATACAGGTTATATTTAGGTAATTTAATAGTGACTAATAACCTTAGAGCTCTTTTATCGGTTTATATCTTATGTAGCATCTGGACCAATCAGACACACACAAATTATTCATTATATTTAATGATTAATCCAGCAAACTCACTCTCCCAACAAAGGTCTATGAAACTTCCCCCAAAACTAACATCCCAAATGAAGCTAACACACTGGCAGAACCCGGTGTCCTGTTACAGGACACCTTAAGACTGATAAGACTTTAGCAAACCATTCAAAACAGGACAATGGACAGCACCCTAAAGAGCAAACCATCCGAAACAGGACCATGGACAGCACCCCAAAGAGCAAACCATCCAAAACAGGACCATGGACAGCACCCTAAAGAGTAAATCATCCAAAACAGGGCCATGGACAGCACCCCAAAGAGTAAACCATCCAGACAGGACCATAGACAGCACCCCAAAGAGTAAATCATCCAAACAGGACCATGGACAGCACCCCAAAGAGTAAATCATCCAAACAGGACCATAGACAGCACCCCAAAGAGTAAACATGTAGTTAGCAGGCTAGCAGCACTTTACAAGTCCGCTCGCTCTAATGCTAACCTAGACAAATGTGTGCTTTTATTAGGCGCATGTTCAAGTGTTTGTGTGGAGAGCGCGCTTACTGCATAACATACAGGCGCGATCACATCACTTGCATTTAACATAAAATACTCTGTCATTTTTGGTCATACAAAAATGAGTAATGCAAACTAAAAGTAGGGTCTACTTTTATTTCTGTAAACTCACAATAACAACAAAACGTTGTGGTGCTATCTGTCGATTCTGCCTTGAACTTGAGCGCGTCGCATACAGGACCATGGACAGCACCCTAAAGAGTAAACCATCCAGACAGCACCATGGACAGCACCATGGACCACAAACCATCCGGACAGGACCATGGACAGCCCCCTAAAGAGTAAAGCATCCAGACAGGACCATGGACAGCACCCTAAAGAGTAAACCATCCAGACAGGACCATGGACAGCACCCTAAAGAGTAAACCATCCAGACAGGACCATGGACAGCACCCTAAAGAGTAAACCATCCAGACAGGACCATGGACAGCACCTTAAAGAGCAAACCATGTTGACAGGACCATGGACAGCACCCTAAAGAGTAAACCATCCAGACAGCACCATGGACCCCAAACCATCCAGACAGGACCATGGACAGCACCCTAAAGAGTAAAGCATCCAGGCAGTCCCATGGACAGCACCCTAAATACAGTACACCAAAGAGCTTACAATGCTAAAATAGGCCTATCAGATGTCAGCAGCTTTTACAACGTAACCCCGCAACACAACTGTAGTAACCCGCCACAGCTCACAGCAGGGCCAATACAATTTTACACCGGGCTCGAGACGGCTCCGATGGACTTTTAGCAGTGTGATGTGGCGTGTAAAATCTCTGGCCTTTTCCAGGACAGTGGCCCTCTCCGAGTCTGCTGTTGTCGAGGTAAGTGAAGTGGGCAGTTTTAATAAGCCGGGACATCGATTCCTCCTGGTCTCCTCTCCCCTGTTCAATGAGGAAGCAAACAATCGAGCACTGTTCCCTCCACAACACCTTTCCATTCCATTAGCTCCACACGACTCAACGCACATTCCCCTCCTCCTGCCACCTGGGGTGTCAAGAACAGAAATAATGTGATCAAGCCAGGACTTCGTGCCTGTATATAAAGCTTCTTTTTTCTTTTCTTTTTTTGCAGACTATCACCCAGCTTCTCTTTCGAAGAGTGTTTTTGTCTTCCCGTCAGATATTATTTGTTATGTTCCATGACAATGAGCTTTCCAGACAAGGATTCTGAACAAGTGAAATGGAGCATAGCACCTAATGGAGGATAGGAATATCTGGCAAAACATCAAAAAACATTTGTGAAGACAACAAGCGGAGAGCTTGTTTCGTTTTCAGAGGTTAGGTGACCAGAACAGTCAGAAATGCAGTTACGCGGTATGCATTTGTAGGTTGTGTCTTTGACAGAGGTTTATATGTTTGTTTCAGGTCAGGCTTTGATGTGGTCTCTGCCTATGACCTGAATGTTAAATCAGACGCCTTCAGACATTTCCTGATGGCTTACAAGCGAAGCACAGGAAAACAGACGGCTGCGCAGCGACTGCACAGACACAGCAGCGTGTTTGCTGACAGCCTGCCTCTGTTATGCTTAGAGAATGTTAAGTGTGACTGTGCTCGGTGTATATTTGCAAGTGGCATATACATGTATTTCTCTTTCTTTCCGTCCGTCCGTCTGTCTATCGTCTGAATAGCTAGCTGTCTATCTATCTATCTATCTATCTATCTATCTATCTATCTATCTATCTATCTATCTATCTATCTATATCTGTTTATATCTATCTATCTGTCTGTCTGTCTGTCTGTCTGTCTGTCTGTCTATCTATCTATCTGTCTGTCTGTCTGTCTGTCTGTCTGTCTGTCTGTCTGTCTGTCTGTCTGTCTATTTGTCTGTCTGTCTGTTTCTGTCTTTCTATGTACTACCTATCTGTCTACTTATCCGTCTTTCTGACTACCTACCTGTCTGTCTATCTATCTATCTATCTATCTATCTATCTATCTATCTATCTATCTATCTATCTATCTATCTATCTATCTATCTATCTATCTATCTATCTATCTATCTATCTATCTATCTATCTATCTATCTATCTATCTATCGTCTGTCTGTCTGTCTGTCTGCCTATCTATCTATCTATCTATCTGTCTGCCTATCTATCTATCTATCTATCTATCTATCTATCTATCTATCTATCTATCTATCTATCTATCTATCTATCTATTTGTCTGTCTGTCTGTTTCTGTCTATCTATGTACTACCTATCTGTCTACTTATCCGTCTTTCTGACTACCTACCTGTCTGTCTATCTATCTATTACATATCTGTCTGTCTATCTGTCCGTCTGTCTGTCTATCTTTTATATATCTGTCTTTCTGACTACCTATCTATCTGTCTAATTGACTACGTATCTGATTGTCTTTCTGTCTCCTGTCTGTCTATCCAGTTTGTCTTTCTTGCTATCAATCAATATATCTGCCTGTCTGTCTTTCTATTGAAGTGGACAAAACCCCCATTTATCCATCGGGAATAACTTGCCTGCATGTCTTCTCTAATGTCTCTGTGTAGACCCACAGCAGGAGGCCAAGGTTGTTTTTTCCAGATAATTTTGCGATATTTTGTGTCCACTACTGCTATTATCATCACCATTGTATAACATTGGCTCTCCCTGTCAGGCTATTGTACAGTAAATGTTCAATTATGAGGAACTCCAGAGGGTGTGAGGCCGTATCTTGAGCCCTTGAGTCAGAGAAGATAGACACACACCTCTCTGGGATAAATCCTTTGCACACTCCACCGGGGATAAAGCAGAGATAAGATTTCCATGAGAAGTAAATCCATGACTTCAGCTTTTCTACACTTCAAAAGGGGCAAGAGCGGTATAAGGAAATATGGCCAACACTACAACACCTGGTGTAAGGGACAAAGATAGCACAGTATTAAAGCAAGAAAATATTCAGTGATTTAGAGTGCTGTGAAGTCTGATTCGTTTTAGTGAACTGCTTCTTTAGTGGACAGTTCTTATATAAAAATTTCATGGATTCATTGGAGAACCACATAAACGTAAAACCACATTAACCATCATTATCTTTTAATTTTCTTAAATGATGTAAATCTAAATGTATCAAGAACCTACAAATATTTGCTTCCATTTTATTTATAACGATAAATAAAGTTTTAAACCTTTGGTGCTCTTCGCCGGTCGGTCATTTAAAAAAAAAAAAATCAATGAAATGAGTGTACTATAGTTTAGTTCGATAATGTTTTTTACTTCATATTTTGTATTTTTAGGGGATTTTATGGTACTAAATTATATTTTGGCAGTATTTATGATCCATTTATTCACTTTTTGAGCATAGACCTGAAATTGAATTTCTAACTTAAACTATCGTAAATCTCGAATGCTTTGGAGCACGGACTTAAGTTTGATCTCTTTTCAAAGACGACACTTGGCAGATTATTGCTGAAAAAAAAAAGTCAACGTAAAAAAAAAGTTTCAACATTTTACGTTTATTGTTATGAAAAAATTGTTCAAAAGCACGTTTTACTCTAAAACTGTGAGAAAATCAAAGCCACAAATCAAAACAAGTCGTGTTAAAAAAAAATGTGAGCCTGATATCTAAAAAAATTAGTATTCAGTAAGATTTTGTTTGGCCGCAGTACCAAAAGTTTTCACTAGGTGAAATTCGTCTCCCATTCATTACCAATGCGCTCATTTTTGACCGCGAGGAGCACAAGCGTGACTATTTTTTTTCAGGACCATTTAATGTCCATTATATATATTTTTTGTGTTCACACAGCAAGTGCCAAAACCTTTACCAAGTTTCGTACCATTCCGATGAAGAAAAAAATTAAAATAAAAACAAATGTAACATTTTTCGGTCCATCATAAAGCCTATTTGGTTTGACCTGCTGAGGTGAACAATATTCATGTTGTAGCCATTTAAGTAATTTTATTTGGTTTTATATTTATGTACCAATTTTGAAGGACCGTTGCTGAAAAAAAAAACCTCTCGGTTTGAGGCACTATGTTGTGCCCTGTTCATGGAAAATGCCTTGAAATAGCAAAAAGCCTTTTACAGATTGATGTTGGCTGTGTTTATCGCTCCCTCAGATGTTTGGTCTTTCACAATGGTCAGCGCACTGCTCTGTTATCAGCTCTCTATGCATTCAAGCCCTTTGCAATGCTATCTGCCATGCACACCCAGTCTCTATTTATTCGAGGACAAGAGTCTGTACCACGCCTATTCCAGCCACTATTTCAAGGAGACATGTATTTTTGGTCGCTGCATGATAGTCATTAAGTCTTTAAATGTATCCCATGGTGCAATTAGCCCACCCACACATGAGAAAAGCTTGCTGGTGATTGGTGGGGGATGTCTGATCCTCAACCCCCACACGTCTCCTCAGCTGGCGGTATCAGCAAGTTGCATGCGTTCACCGCAGCTTTAGATTACCAAAATGAGAATCATTCCAGGTTAAGAAGAAAGGCATAATAGACTTGATGTGCGAAACGCTTCAGCACAATTTGCTGCTTGCTCTAAGGTTCAACACGTTTAGTGGATGTTGATTAGTCCAGCTGTGCGAAAATACACAATATAGTACCAGATATGACATCTCAGCCATAACTGTTTACCTTAGTTTAAATGTTAGAGACTGTGGGCCCTATCATATACCCGGTGCAATGCAGTGCCAGGCGCGAAGCAAGTGTTTTTTGCTAGTTTCAGCCCGACGCAGTTATCATTTTCATGTCCTGTGCCACGTTGTTTAAAATAGTTAGTGCATTTGCACCCATTTGTGCGCCCATGGGCTGCTGGTCTGAAAACAAGGTGTGTTCCGGCACATTGTTGGCGCGTTGCTATTTTGAGGCAACTTAAATAAAATGAAACCTGGTCTAAACTCAATGTCGCAATATTTTTTGTTATTTAAAGAGCGCGTTAGTGATATGTGCCTATAGGCGGGTCCACAACGCGCGTACACTCTGCTTATTACACACACAGGGATGCGCAGCAGCACACAAACTAGCCAAGTATTAGAAAATAAAAGGATTACAATGTAAAAGATTATTATTGTGTACATAAAGATATGGTGGAATCTGGCTTGTCCCGTAGATGATCTGCTTGAGCTTTAACCTCTCGCACGAGAAGATCCGTTTCCTCGCTAGAGAAGAGTTCAGTCTTTCCGCTTGCAAATTCCACCATGTAAATAGCGAATCCGCCACGGCGCGAGCGCAACTGGCTTTTAAAGGGAATGGGAGATGAGACTCTGATTGGTTTATTGCACGTTACGCCCAAAACACACCCATTACTCATTAAGAGAATAGTGACAACCCTTTTAGACCATGCGCCGGGAGCGCCGACCATTTTTCCCGTCTGTAAACTAGCAAAAGTGGATTCGGACATGCACCCTGCGCTTTAGACCATGTCCTTAGATCCTTAAAATATGGTCCTGAGGCTTGGTTTCACAAACAGGGCTTAGACTAAGCCAGGATTAAGCCTTAGTTCAAATTAGGGGTGGGACAAAATATCAAAAGGGCAATATATATAGTTGTCCTTCTCCGTGCGATACGAGAATTGATAAGCTGGCGCTAAATATCAATATTTTAATTAATAAAATAAGGCGCTCTAAATAGACTTCCCTGTTCCCAGTGTCTCTACTTCATGGCTCCTCGAGGTGGCGCTCAACACATGAATGAGGGAAACATGAACATAAGTTAGCTAGCCTAAGAAAAAGAGGGTTTTAACGGGATGGCGGACAGCAGTGTGAGTAAAGTACCCAGACACGTTTAAGTCCAATGTCTGGACGCACTTTGGCTTTTATACCATGGATGGGACAAACAAAATCGACAAAGAGTACGCAATATACAAGAACTGCCTGGTAAAAGTAAAGTGCATGGGTAATACCACGAACATGAACGCCACTCGCAACGCCATCACCCGGATCGCACTGAAAATGTTTAATTTACTTAAAATGTTCCATTTAATTTACAGACTGAAAAACTGAGCTGTTTTCTAACAATTTGGACTTAAAACAAAAGAGAAAACCTGCACTAAACCTTTTCACGGCCATTTTGTTTTCATAGTTAGACAGATATCGTGATGTATCATTATAGGATTGTCTGGCAATATATTGATTATCGCAGAATTGCTGTCTCCTGATATTATCGGTATCGTGAGCCATGCATCGTGTATCGTATCGTGAGGTACCCTGTGATTCCCACTTCTAGTTCAAATAGGACAGTAAGTAGCTTTTATTTAACGTGCCTTAGAAAAAAATACATTACTGGTGTGCATCTTGAGACAAAACAATGACACTGACATATTTTAAGATACGTTAGTGCAAGTTGCAAATGCTTTCAGTTAAAACAAACATGCATTTTAGTCTGAGAATAACTTAAACCTTGTCTGTGAAACCAGGGGTTTATCTTGTAGAGGAAAGATTGGGTTTAATAAATTTGCATATTCAAAAACCTGGTAAAAACTGTAATCTGGAAGTCTGATATAAATAAAGTTAATCCGTTCCACACTTAATGCATGATTATTATAAAATGTCCTTTGTATCTTATAGCTAAAGCATGTCATTTTTGCACCACTAGCATCTCCAAAAGGAACTGAAAAAGGATTGTTTTCAAACAAAAGAAAAAAGTATGATTTCAAATTGTGTCCTTCAAAAGTTCAGCCCTTCTTCAAGTGTCCCATGTTATTCATTGTATCCGTCCTCAAAATGAAAATCCGTTTCTTGTGTTTCAGGTCAGTGCAGCAAATCCAGCAACAATTCTCCTCATAACATTCTTAGCCCGGTATTGACACCAGAAACATTTCAGCGGTATATCTCCAGGTCACCGTTTCATGGTATGAAATGCATTTATCCAACAATATGCAATCCAGTCTGCGCACAGGAGACAAATAGAAAACACTATCAACGAGGCCTGTAATGGTTGCTATTGTGTCTTGTACATACATCTGCAGAAAAAAAAGGGTGTCATTTTGGAAATTGCCAATGGATTCTGGAAGATTTCTAGCTAGAAATGGTTACAGTGACCTATGGATGTGTGCATATGTTCATATTCTGTAATCATTCTGCTCCTCTGCATTTAGGCTCTTCATTTTCAGGGTCTCTAAGATGACTTGACAAGTTCAACCAAAAATGACAATGAAAAAACAGTCATTACTTGCTCACTTGCCCTCGTGATTTATTCAGAAAAAAAGAAAGAAAAAAAAAAGAGATATTTTGAAGAATGTTCAAGCTACTCATTTTATTCAATGAAAGGCTTTCCAGCTCGAAAATCACTATAGAGGGATCTTAATTTTACAGTAAAAATAAAAACGGGAAAAAGTTAATCATTTGAATTGAATTTCGGAGTGAACTATTTATTTACACTGCAAAAATGTTTTTGTCTTGTTTTCCGGTAAAATAAAATAATAATAACATATACTTTAATACTTTGATATTTTAGGATATTTTACTGTAAAACAAAAATACAATAAATGACATTTTTTTTAAAGATTTGCTTTCCCTGTACAATCTAAAATCCCAATCAACCGAATTTAAATGAATGGTCTCTCGACACATTATAATTGGTTTGTTGAAAGGTTTCTGAAATGTTTAAGGAAACCCCGGCTAAGACCTCGACCCGTCGGGCCGAGAGTGGTTAGATGGCCTCTGACACCCTTAAACAACAAGAGACAGAGATAAGTGGGGTCAGTGTGAAATATGATTAAACTACAGGCTTGAGCACGCCTATGATTTAAAGAGCATGCTGCAAACTATTCATCTTCACAACCCACACACATAGTCAGCTAGATTTTTCTGGAACAAAACTAAAAGCGAGCGAGAGAGGGGAGGACATGCCGGGGGGTAGGTGGACCAAACTGGGCCAGATAAAGCATGTCTCTCTGGGAATATTTGAACAGGTAAACACATAAAAATGAATATGTGCAAATGCCATGATTTTAAAGCAGTGGAGACAGTGTTCTACTTTTTGCCGTGCTTAAAATAAAATAGTAAAAGAAACTAACAAATATATCGTGAAAGAAGTGGTAGACAGCAGAAGAGGGGATTGGGATGATTTTTAATGAAACTATGAATGGACGCATTGTGTGTGTGCGTGTATGAAAAAAAGGGTCCTAAATGAAAACTGTGCAACCCAATGTCACAAAAAAGACTTGTATCTGATGTATTATACTTCATTTTTCAACTTTAAAGTGTTTCAGTTGTGATTTTTCTGGGGTTTTTTCTAAATAAAAATCAGAAAATGTAGTGTCGTTTTCTAAAATTTTTGTCTATTTAAATTCTATCTACAAACTCCCCACACACAATAATGGTCAATAACTGTAATTTGTTGAAAGCTAATCTTTTTTCTGAAAAAGATGACACCTTGCACATGAAGATATCACATTATTTTAGATTTTTATAGTCAAAAAATCAAAATTCGCTTCAGGTTCTAAAGGGTTAAACATCTGGTTTAAATAAATTATTTGATGGGCTGTTTACACGACACCGTTTCAACTTTAAACGGAAAACTTTGATGCGTTTTGCTCGTTCATTTAGGCCCTGTTTACACGAGAAAGATTCCGGGTGAAAACGTAAAACTATTGTATCGGATGTGCCTTTCGTTTACACGGCAACGGCGTTCCCTTTCGAAGGGAACTCAACAATACGTCATCGACGTTATGGGGAATGCCTCAGGCGTGACAGGTGTCTGAAATCACTATCAAATCACGTCAATCACATTGACCGGCGACAGCCCGTGAATCATTAGCGTGAATGATTAACGTGCGACCTGGAAGTATATAAGGGCGCCTTGCAAACATGACAAATCATCTCATAGTCTTCAGGGACTGTTTTGTCTGTAACTGCTTTGAAAATCAGGTAATTATGAAATGCTTTCAGAAGTGTGCAGACCCGTGCTCAAGATATCTGAAGCCGGGTGACACACGCGAACTGTGCATTTTTCTGTCTGGGAAGGGAGACGCGCACAGGCAGTTCTCGAGGGAACTGCCTGTACAAATTGTGATCGCGCCGGTCCCTCTTCTCGAGAGAAGAGGGTTCAGCGTCTGGATGTCACAGATGAAGCTCGCCGATCGCCTTGAGAGGGGTGTAATCCTCTCAGACGATGCGGCGGCTGACGAGAAGCTGCAATTGGATGAAGTTAAAAAAAAAAAAAAGAAAAAAAAAGGGAAACTTAGTCCGGCAGCAAGCGCTCTCCCGGACAAACAGGAGATGGCTGATGAGGGTGGTAATAATAAGATATTTTCCTATATCTTCTCAGCTACCCTGCCCCGTGTATGCTGAGCTGGTGGTATTATAGAACGCGCCGCGGACAGGCTGCAGCTGCCGTGGCTGCTCGTTGGGGGAGAAATCGCTCGCGATGAGAGCGGTTTTTCCCCGGTCATAGAAGCACCAGCTCAGGTGAGCCTTTCATTTCTTCCCGATCTCATACTGAGATCGAGAGGACATGGAAGAACCCATACTCTGCCTGTATCCACCAACATCAGCAGGCTAGTCTCGCTGATGTTGAGAGGATAGGAGAGCGTGGGTATGCGTCGATGGGAAAACAATCGACACTGAGAGCTCAAACCCTGCCAGTTGAATGGCAGAGCATACACGTCAGCGGGTCAGGCCGGTGCTAGCCTGCACATCATGGCGGTGTTGCAGGTACACCAGGCCAATCTGCTGGGGGATCTCGACCAGGGGGTGGGGCCCCTGAGGCGGTTACTGAGCTGCGCCGCAAATGAAAAAAAATGTGTGTATATATATATATATATATATAGCTCTCCGGGATGGCGACGATACTGGCCACGGAGAGACATTTGTGGTTGAACCTGGCCGACATCGGGAAGAAAGAGAAAGGCTTTCTCCTCGATTCGCCCTCTGAGCTTTTCGGCACCTCCGTTTTGGCGGTGGTTGGAAAGTTCAGAGAGGCGAAGGCGCGCTCAGCTGTATCCAGGACATACATACCGCTGAGATCCTTGTCCACGCCCAGACAGATGGGAGGGCCTGGCCTATCATGGTCCGAGGACCTTAGATAAGGCCAGAGAGCCAGTGTCACCTCTCGTGCGCCTCCTCCGTGGAGTAGTAGGTCGCAGAGGAGGCGCGACTCCCGCAAGAAGAGGGATCTGAGGGAGGTGATCCGGCACAAACGCACGTTGCGTTGGTCATGGATCATCTTCCCTGAGAGCGTGATTATATCTTAGCCCTTTCCTCTCTTCCCCGACTCCCCAGGCGCTTCTTACATCAGGCCTGAGGCTGGGCTCATGGTTAGAACAATGTTCTGATGGCCCGCCTCGGCATGGTTAGTAAGAGTGCCTCTTTCAGGTATGTAAAGGTGGTAGACCCCATGTTCATGAAGAACTGTCTGGTGAGTCTTCACTTCGCATGCCGCAGGTGAGCTGCTGGTCTTTCAAAGAGTATTTTTTGTGATTAAAAAATAATATGTTTCTCTTTACAGATCTAGTTCCCTGTATAGAGTTATGGGGCCATGTCAAGGTAATAAGGTAAGAGAACTTTTTTGGATTATCAGGGCCCTGAAGTATCCCGTTAGGTGGCCAGAACGATAACTATGTTAGCCTTCGGGCTATTAGCCACCTCAGGGTAGAGTAGTTGGTCTCTCTCTGATAGAATGTTTTACTTAGAGTGTTGACTGACGCTAGAGCTTCAGATAGATCTTATGTCCGGCCCATGGGACCGTTTTGACTTTTCTGAGTATTTCGCCCCTTGAGCTCTGTTGAGTTTTCATTAGGTTGAGTGTTCTGCAGCCCTTTGTATGGAATAATACAGACTATATTCTTTAGTAGGCTGTGGCTCCTCTGAGCCCTCAGATAGATCTATGCTTACAGGTTGGCCCTCACCAGGGCCGCCTCTGTAGCTGGCCTAGGCTGTGCCAGGGATATTAGAGGCGTTCTGATAAAATTAGCATTTCTTCCTCTGACCCTTCACTTTGTGAATGTAGGTTTTTGGCATCCCTGTATAATCAGCCTCCTCCCATGGGAGTCGTTAGGCCAAGGCCCGCCCCCTTCTCTGCATTCTGGGGTGACTAGAGTAATGCAGCGTGGTGCAGAGGATGGTTTATAAGGACATGGTAGGCCTCAGTTAGGCCTCCGTGGTATATAAGTCCTTTTGAGCAGGGTTAGGCCGTCTTTCGCTTCACAAAGAAGACTGAGTCTCCTGCCCGACCCTGCCGTGCAGAACTGGCCTACGGATTTAGGCCGCCAGTGTGGGCTTCACTAATACCTTGCTGAGCTACTGCTCAGGCTGTGGGTTGTAGGTGGTTGGCTTTCATTCAAGCCCCACTCCCCTAGGTTGGGCACAGATGTTTTTCTGTTACCCCTAGAGCCGCTGGCAGGCCCGCACCCTGGTAAACTCAGGGTGAGGTGTGATTATTCCCCTGTGATTCAGGGTAGGTCTGAGCACTTCACTCCCAGTTCTGTTTTTATCCTACCTCGCACTACTATGGCTCGGGTCGAGTATGAAGTAAGCCTTCACTTCTTCTTTGGTCGAAGTTCGCTCCCCTGAAGCCAGAGCATTGCCCTGTGCTGACGCCCATGCATAGATGGTAGGCCCCTGACTAACTGGGGCCTCCACTGAGGCAGAGTGACGTATGTTGTACTCCCCTTGTTCTAAGGGTATTAGCTCTCTATGCTGAGTACACTGCCATGGGCAATGTGATTAGGCACCAGGATGCTGTAGGCGCTGTGTAAACAGCTTATCTGCCAACGAAGGCTGCGCCATCAGGTAGTAGGCCTCGGCAGGCCTCCTTGTATGGGCAGCCCCCAATAGGGCGCTGTAGGCCACTTCTCGAGAGAAATGGTTGGCTTTGGTGGTTCGGGCAGTTGACTCACCGGTGGGTAGTAGGCCTTAAACAGGCTTCCTCTAAGGTGAGTCCCAACATTGTGGGACATACTTTATAGCTGCTACAGGTAGCTAGCCGTACTAGGCCTCCTGTGGGTGGGCCCAATAGTTCCATTGGTGTGGTATGGTTCCCAACAGTGTTCCTTTGTAGCAGAATTGACTTGCTGTCAGCTAGTAGGCCCAACCAGGCCTCCCTGATAGGCGAGTCCCCAGCTGGCTGGCCTTAGCAGGCCACCTTGGAACTGTCACCCGGACTCAGCTACCAGTTGCTATCAGGTGGTAGGCCCCTCAGGCCTTCCTGAAGGTGAATTCCCGCTTAAGATGGTTATCAGGTAGTAGGCCTCACCAGGCCTCCCTGAAGAGACAAGCCCAAGAACGGGCAACTGGACAGCTAGCCTGGCTTACTATCGGGTAGCAGAAAAAAGCTCCCAGATATTATGGCTGTCAGGTAGTAGGCCTCACTAGGCCTCCCTGAAAACGAGTTCCCACATGCTGTGATTATCAGGTAGCAGGCCTCACCAGGCCTCCCTGAGGGTGAGTTCCCCACGTACTATCGCTATCAGGTAGTAGGCCTCTCTAGGCCTCCCTGTAGGTGACCACATACTGTTGCTATCAGGTAGTAGGCCTTACTAGGCCTCCCTGAAGGTGAGTTCCCACAGACTGTAGCAATCAGGTAGTAGGCCTCACCAGGCCTCCCTGAAGGTGAGCTCCCCACATACTGTGGTTGTAAGGTAGCAGGCCTCACCAGGCCTCCCTGAAGGTGAGCTCCCCACATACTGTGGTTGTAAGGTAGCAGGCCTCACCGGGCCTCCCTGAAGGTGAGCTCCCCACATACTGTGGTTGTAGGGTAGCAGGCCTCACCGGGCCTCCCTGAAGGTGAGTTCCCACATACTGTGGTTATCAGGTAGTAGGCCTCTCTAGGCCTCCCTGTAGGTGACCACATACTGTTGCTATCAGGTAGTAGGCCTTACCAGGCCTCCCTGAAGGTGAGTTCCCACAGACTGTAGCAATCAGGTAGTAGGCCTCACCAGGCCTCCCTGAAGGTGAGCTCCCACATACTGTGGTTGTAAGGTAGCAGGCCTCACCAGGCCTCCCTGAAGGTGAGCTCCCCACATACTGTGGTTGTAAGGTAGCAGGCCTCACCAGGCCTCCCTGAAGGTGAGCTCCCCACATACTGTGGTTATCAGGTAGTAGGCCACTCTGGGCCTCCCTGAAGGTGGAGCACCCCACATACTGGGGTTATCAGGTAGTAGGCCTCTCCGGGCCTCCCTGTAATCTTTCTCTAATGGTGCTGGGTTTATGAGGCTAGTGGCCTCTTGCTATCAGTTTCAGCTAGCCTTAATAGGCAGCTGCTGAGGGCGAGCTTGCGCCCTGGCTCGCTAAAGTGTTTATTCTCTGCTATTTGTTCCCTCCTGGAACCTTTCCTGCCTACAGCCTGGTTTGCCTACCAGGCAGACCTTGTGCTCCCCTCACTGAGGGTTTCTATGAGCATGCGGCTTCCTGAGTCTGGTCAGACGGTCGTAGGCCTCTCGTGAGGCCTCCCGGTTAGATCAGCCATTAGGCCTTCACAGGCCTCCTCAGTGTTTGCAAACACTGGGTTGACCGTCCTGGTGGCATATCGGGGTGAGTACGTTCCCCTGAATAGTGACTGGCTGGGGTTCCTTCGGATTCCCTAGCCACATTCCCTAGAAGGGGCCCCTTCTAATTGAAGTTGTGGTCCTAGGCCTTTGAGCAGGCCCAGGTAGGCTTTCATTTAACTATGTTTATGGAGATTTTCCTGTTAGGCTTATAGCTTGGGCTATGACCGTAGGGAATGCTGTCACTGACAGCCCAGTGTGACCTGAGGGTGAGTGGTTCTAGCATTTCATTTGAATTTGCTGGTTCGGACAGTTGTCACTGCCTGAGGACATGCACTCCCCTCAGCATGGCGGCTTGGGTATATCGTTCCCCATAACGTCGATGACGTATTGTTGAGTTCCCTTCGAAAGGGAACGTCTCAGGTTACAAATCGTCGCTGTCCGATGAAAATCCGGTATGTCCATTTTGCCGATTTTGAGATTTTTCGACGGATAGAATGTCCAGGTTCATTTCCGTATACAGTATGCTTCACATGTCTAAATGACCAATGAAAAGTTGTGAAATCATGTCATCTGATTTCCACGTATATCCATTTGGTGTCAAAGCTGTCAATCACGCCGTATCTCCCGCCCTGTGGAGGCAGTCTCGCAGGTCTAAAGCGTCTCTGGAAGCTCAGGATTGTATAGCCGACTAACTCTGTGAGGTAAAGTTTATTATATATTCGCAATATATTCACAACTGTTATTTACCGGTAAATGGTCTAGAGGAAGTAATTGTCACTGAGATGTTAACGCACGGGTCTGTTAACAATAGCCTACTTTTAAGGTAGTCTAATATTTTTCTGACTTATAAATTACTGACACAGTAAAGGGTAGATTTAAATAAAGAATAACGAATTTTAAATAAAGAAAAACGAAATTTAAATCAAGAAAAAACGAAAATTGAATAAAGAAAAAAACGAAATTTAAATAAAGAAAAACGAAATTAAGTTAAATTAAAAACGAGATTAATTTAGATTGATAACGGGTAAAAAGGCTAATACATGTTGGGTCGGTGTACTTTTTCGTTCATTTCGGAATGAAAAATGAAATGTAAAAAAAAGGGTGCAGCTTTTTTTGTAGGCTACATAGCATAGCCTACTTTGTTATTGTTTTAGTAGCATAATGATTAATAAATGCACGCACAATTATCCGTGAACAAGATTTGAAGCCTTTTAACTTGTGTGTGCAAAATTCAGAATTAAATGAATGTGCAGCAATTTGTACAAAAAGAGTCTGTAGGTCTACTATACTGTTGTAGCCATTAAATGAGCGCATTTAGTTTAATATTTGTTAAAATATTATGTTGTTTTTTCTTCCATTTTTGTTGATTTATGAAAAGTGAACAGCATGAGTAATAGGATGCACAATTTGAGACATGGAGTGTCAGACATGATTTTGACCACTTCATTAGGTTTTATTTTGTAGAAAACCTTTCTTTAAAGTGAATTTCGTTTTGTATAAATTGTATCTTAATTTTAATCAATTTTTCATCAACCAATTGCCTGGAGTGGATTCAATAAATAAGAAGAAAATATATAGCCGACAATATAATCATGGAGGCGCCCGCGCGGTCACTTGCATTGCACGTTAACTGGAGCGCATCTCATCCTAACTTAACAGTGTATGCCTCACACAGACATGAGAAATACATCAAATGCACAAAGCTTGAAAAGTCTTTAAACGAAATAATTCAAAACCAAAAGAAAAAGGCTACTCTCTGATTATGTATGATTATATATTCATATAGCCTAGCCTATTTTGTGAATTGTTCATTCCCGGTTGGCACACATTTTGCAGCCCTTACAAAAGTGCCGCTCTAGGCAAGCCTAGTTCGCCTATATGGACGCGCCGGCCCTGGGCTCAGCAATGAGTGTATTGATTCATTGTCCCTTCATAGTTTGCAAGAGACCTTTAATAAACTGAGCGTATTTAATAAACTGAGACGTAGGCTATTTAATAAACTGAGCGTAGCCTATTCACCTGTCAATATGAAACGCGACTTGGCCATTCTAATTAATGATCGGAAGAACGCGTATCGACCACCGTTACTGTAAAATATGCACGTATGTCCATTTAAACTCGATTTTGGTCAAATGTGGATTATATCATTACACTGGTAATTATATGGTTACATTTAAAGATGCCGTACCAAGTATGACAACGCTACGTTCAACTGCTTTTGAATTACGGTGTTTTTTTCACTTCCTGAAAAGTAACCGTTTTGGACATACGTGAGTTTCATCGGGCAGCGACGAAATGTAACCTTTGTTCCCTGAGAACAGGGAACGAGACAATACGTCTCCCTGCCATGCCTCGGGGCTTGCCTGCCGTACAGTCCCTTCAGACGATAAGGTGATTTGTCATGTTTGCAAGGCGCCCTTATATACTTCCAGGTCGCACGTTAATCATTCACGCTAATGATTCACGGGCTGTCGCCGGTCAATGTGATTTGATAGTGATTTCAGACACCTGTCACGCCTGAGGCATTCCCCATAACGTCGATGACGTATTGTCTCGTTCCCTGTTCTCAGGGAACAAAGGTTACATTTGTAACCTGAGACGTTTTGGAGGCTTAAAAATGCCAAAAAGTGAAACCACCCTGCAGAGTGGAAATCTTAAAAACGCTCCACCGTCGCGTTCCCGTCTAAACGGTAAAAACGCAAATCTGCTCACGGTGGCTCTCGTCGCGTACGCGTTTACGTCACAGGCATGCGCCAGTACAGGAAAATAACAACCAACATGTCAGATTATTTCCATACGTCGGACTTTCAAGTTGCCCTCTGAATAACATACAAGAGTCTTTTCAGCAGTTGTACAAAATATTCTAAGATATTGGTGTTGTTGTGTGGCAGTGCTTCACATTGCCACCTAGCCGCCTGGAGTGCATACTACATCGAATTTCACACACTTTTGCGTCACCATATGCACACGGATTTACCACCCATAACTCTCGTCTAAACGCAGAATAAAAAGTGATAACGCAACGCCACTTTTGCGTTTTCTCTTTGGATTGTTCTCGTGTAAACATAGCCTTAGACGACAACAGCGTTTTGGGGGCCTGTAAACGCAAACTTTTGAAAACGGGTTTCAAAGTGCACGTTTTTGAAAACGACACCGTTATGTCTCCATGTAAACTACAAAAACCTACATTTTCGAAAACGGTGACATCATGTGCATCTGTGTATTACGTGTTCAGTCTATAGGAGCGTAGTGTTTCTTTACAAAGTGACATCGCCATCAACTGGCCTGGCCTGAATAATACAGCGTTTTCAGTCGTTTTCATGGATCTGTGTAAACGGGGATCGATTTGACAATGTTGTCGTCTGTTCGAGAAAAATGCATTGTTGTTGTGAAAAAAATACCCTTAGTTCATTTACAATTAATGTAACATTTGTAAACAACAAACGCAACTACAACAACAAAAAAATAAACATAAATGTTCACTGTAATTGCCAGTGTTATCATGTTGTAGTGATAATCAGATAGGTAATCGAGCCAGCTCTGGTATGGGGAGTGAATTAACTAGATTCTAATTTAGTTAAGTTCCCCTTAACTTCCATTCGTGAAACAAAGGGGATAGTGTTTTGAATTGATTAAATCATTGACTATGACTCGCCCATGCAGCATTTTTCTCTAATGAATGAACAACGGAATGCTTTGCTTACGAGTTGAGTCAGCCCTGGACATGTGACTCGAGATGAGATCACGAGTCCATCTCGAGTCCGGCCGAAGACCACGCGACCCCTTAGGGGCTCCTTGGTCTGACCACCTCACAATAGAACAATTGTGCAATGAGTAAGTCAATTCACAATGCTGCCTGAGTGCTGACAGACAATTACGCATTCCACACACACAAACACCAGCCATGGAACTTTTCAGAGGAAAGTACCTCTAAATGTTTTAAATGTATTCATTTTGTGCTTAGATGTCGTCACATGCCGTACTGGAAGTACTGACAATTTCATTGTGTGTTAACCAACTTTAAAATGCTTGTAATTCTGCATATGAATGTAACCCTATGTTCTTCTACTTTTACCTGCCATGTCTGGTAGCTGTTTGACCGTCTTGTCTTGACTGAACCAGTCATAGATAGGATATTACTGTAAAATCTATTGTCCGGTTTGTACAATCTTTCTGGGTAGGAATGACAAAATGTTATACCATCATAAATGATCCTGACAAGACAAAGAGGAATCTTCCGCGGCACTTTTCTCCCAGCTGATTGGTGCCTTCATGCCAGAAGGGGCGTGAACCTAAGTGTCCTTAAAGAGACGCGCCGAGCTTCCCTTGACTGTCTGCTGAAACCCTTCGAAAAGTTTCCTAAAAACTCTCTGCCTAAACTCCCTGGCTCTTCCTGCTCTTCGTGGCTTCATCATGTGACCCCTCGTGCGTCTGGACATCGCCTTAGTGTGATGATCCATCGTTTCTCTCTTTGTTTTCTTCAAGTTTATTTTATCTTTTTCGAAGTCTCCTCTGTTCATGTCTTCTCGCGAAGAAAATGAACACAACCAGACTGGCAAGCTTCACCTACAAGGACCTTCAAACACGCCGCGCTCGCTGGACGAACCCGAACGCTCGGCATCCACCTGACAGAGATACACGCACACGCCGTTTTCAGATCGGTCACACCAAAGAGCGGTACCTGTGCAAGTATCCGTTTTACTATGCTTATTTGAGATCTGTTGATCCTTGGTGTCTAAAAGGTTCTGTCTGTGATGAATGTTGCCAAACCAGAAGACCTCTCATCTTCTCACTCTCTCTCTCTCTCTCTCTCTCTCTCTCTCTCACTCCCAATCTTGCGCTCTCGCAATCTCTCTCTCTCACTCCTGTTTGTTGTTCGTCTGTATCATTAGTTTTACTGTTTACTGTACATACATGTATCCCGTGTGTAAATGTAGAATTCTGTATCCGTAGTTTCATTTTATTAAAACCATTATATTCTTGATTGTTTTTGAATGCTCATACTTTACAAGTCAATGAAATGTGGTCCTGCTACAAAAGCTTTACAAGTTGTTACTATTTCAGTAACGTAAATTTTATAAACACCTGAAAATTAATGTTCACGGCCGGAACATTGAAATTTCTTGGAGTTTATAAAAAGGGATAACGTTGTTGAATTAATTGATGGGTTAATCTTACAGCCGTTTGCTGGACAAACCGATTGTCTGATAGCCAATTGATTCCCTTAAAGTTATCTCATATAATCGATCTGTAATGAGACCATTGATATATGAATGAGGAATTATAATTCGTTATGATTGATCATTCATATATACAATCGATCTATTTTCAATTTCGATAATTTAACTGAAATATGCAATATATTAATCATATTCATGATTAATTATTAGAATTCCCTCTGCATAATTTGAGCTAATTAAGGCACATCTCAATGTGGCTACAATGTAGTTGGTGGAAGCAGGCCTTCCAAGTTTAAATCCGGTGACAAAGAATTTAGGTTTTCAGTCTCAGCTTTGACCGGAGGAATCAACATTCCATTATATTCCATTAAAGGTGGGGTAAGCGATATTTCAAAAATGCTGTTGGACATTGTTGATATTTAAAATCAACCCACCCCTCTCTTCATAACTACGCCTCCAATATTAAATCATAACGTCGGTCTTGAACACCGGCATGCGAGGCGAGTGCACTAACAGGAACACTAAACACTGCATTCACTAACAGACGTCAGCGAGTCTCACTAACTGGCCTCCGTTACGCACGCAATCCAAGAGTGGATGTCTGTTTATAATAGCAGAAGCGCAATAAAATAATGCTTCACGAAAAATAAAGTGCAGATGATGAACAAATGACAAGGAAGCACAAAAAAAATGAACGTATAGTACACAATAGTAATTACAAACAAGAGTTGGTTGTTAGTTGCCAACAGCACAGCAGCTCCAGACACACAATGCCACTCAAACCCAGTGTTACTCACGTGTGGAGCGAATCAAAGCATCATCCGCGTCTGTTTTCAGGCCTCCAGCACTCTCTCTCTCTCTCTCCTTGTAGCTCTCTCCAGCGCTGGAAAGCTTTTCTAATATTAACGCGGGTCCTAAAGCTCTTGCCCAGTCATAACCCTCTATTTTTCCTTCTTATACTGTCTATGTATTTTTCCCATGATTTCTTCTGAGCTTTTCTCTTTTGTATTGTGTCTCTATTTCTCCAGTCTTTCTTTAAATCTCCCTTTTGTTCGTTCTCTCTCCTCAACCGTCATACACCCCTAATGCTGATTGGCTACACACTTTTCTCGTTGTTTGTTCGTGTGTCGGTCCGATTAACCCTTACGGCTTTTTCGGTCAAAAATCATTTACGGACCGAAATCATTTACGTTTTTAATTTTTTTATGTTTTTGCTTCATCGGAGGGGGATGAAACTTGGTGACTTTTGTTGTATTACCTATGTGATCACACAAAAAAAATCTAGGAGATGATTTGGATATGTTAAATGGTCGTAAAAAAAATAGTCACACTTAGCTTCCTCCCGGTCAAAAACGACCGACATAGGAAATTAATGGGAAATACGAAAAAATAGGAAAACTCAGAGAAACTTTTGGTGGTACAAGTACATATCAGCAACTGTGGAGAAAAAAAAGTGTACAGCAATGAAGGGGTGACACTCTAAAACATCAAGAGTGCAAATAAGACCTATTGAACAATAAATATTATTGAACAAAAATATATTTAAATGGTTTTCCTGGGGGAAAAAAAGTAAAATTTTAAGGCTTCGGTCACTTTTGACCGAAAGGAAGCTAAGTGTAACCCCTAAACGAAGAAGCCGTAAGGGTTAAAGCTGCAGTAGGGAGTTTTGAGAAAACGTTGACTTAGCCTGAAAATTTGAACAAGCACATCTTCCCACCGTGCTTGTTCAAATTTTCAGGTCCCACCCCCTTGCTCTCTGCTGCGCTACAGCCCTCCCGCCACAGCTCGTCCTCCACAGCGGAGCCCGTCGTGAACGCGCAGGCTAGTAAACAGGGCCACCGATAACAGCGGATAAAAAGTTATATGGCACATTCACTAATAGGGACTAAACGTCAATAATATGCTTTACATTGACTATGGCCTGCCCATACTTTGACTACAAACTTGGTCCTCAAATCATTATTGATAATCCAATAGCCTACATGTAACTTTATAACGTTGCACTCTTTCTATAAGTCATAAATAGCTATTAAGATAACGTTAATATAACGGTAACTAACGTTACAGTATGTAAGTAATTATTCTAGCGATATATAATGCTAGATAAGGTGTGCTAGTACATTATTTCAGCAACATGACAAGCCAGTGAATTAGCAGGTTTCAATTGTTGCTTAGCAGAGTGCGTGACATTTTATCTACGTGTGATGCGGCTAGAGTTTTGACACCGAGTCAATGGGCTCTGTGTAATTCTTTCTTTTTCGCTTGTTTATCGTCATCGGTCTTTTTCCTTTTACCTCTTTGTTTTATGAGGAGGTGTCACTCGAGAATTGGCAGTTTAGGTTGTTTCTCCGTCATAAGCACAGCTGCAGCACGCCGGCAATCTTGAGTTTGAACGACGGCTCACGCTGTGCAAGAGAGGGGTGTGATCAGCGCGTACACGAGCGTGATTGACACTGCTAAGACATTCCTCCTGGCTCTGATTGTATTGTAGTGTATTTCTGCAAATGGCAATAGGACCACTAGGAGGAGCCAGAGGAGCTTGATTTTTACACAGATTATCTGTCTCATATTCTACTGTCAGGATATAATGACAGTTTTAACAAATATGTAAAAAATATTTTTTACGTTACCTACAGCAGCTTTAACTTCCAAACAGCATTTTTCAAACATCGCTTTAAAGTGCAACCAAACGCCATCTAAATGGCTCAACATATCGTTCCCCATAACGTCGATGACGTATTGTTGAGTTCCCTTCGAAAGGGAACGTCTCAGGTTACAAATCGTCGCTGTCCGATGAAAATCCGGTATGTCCATTTTGCCGATTTTGAGATTTTTCGACGGATAGAATGTCCAGGTTCATTTCCGTATACAGTATGCTTCACATGTCTAAATGACCAATGAAAAGTTGTGAAATCATGTCATCTGATTTCCACGTATATCCATTTGGTGTCAAAGCTGTCAATCACGCCGTATCTCCCGCCCTGTGGAGGCAGTCTCGCAGGTCTAAAGCGTCTCTGGAAGCTCAGGATTGTATAGCCGACTAACTCTGTGAGGTAAAGTTTATTATATATTCGCAATATATTCACAACTGTTATTTACCGGTAAATGGTCTAGAGGAAGTAATTGTCACTGAGATGTTAACGCACGGGTCTGTTAACAATAGCCTACTTTTAAGGTAGTCTAATATTTTTCTGACTTATAAATTACTGACACAGTAAAGGGTAGATTTAAATAAAGAATAACGAATTTTAAATAAAGAAAAACGAAATTTAAATCAAGAAAAAACGAAAATTGAATAAAGAAAAAAACGAAATTTAAATAAAGAAAAACGAAATTAAGTTAAATTAAAAACGAGATTAATTTAGATTGATAACGGGTAAAAAGGCTAATACATGTTGGGTCGGTGTACTTTTTCGTTCATTTCGGAATGAAAAATGAAATGTAAAAAAAAGGGTGCAGCTTTTTTTGTAGGCTACATAGCATAGCCTACTTTGTTATTGTTTTAGTAGCATAATGATTAATAAATGCACGCACAATTATCCGTGAACAAGATTTGAAGCCTTTTAACTTGTGTGTGCAAAATTCAGAATTAAATGAATGTGCAGCAATTTGTACAAAAAGAGTCTGTAGGTCTACTATACTGTTGTAGCCATTAAATGAGCGCATTTAGTTTAATATTTGTTAAAATATTATGTTGTTTTTTCTTCCATTTTTGTTGATTTATGAAAAGTGAACAGCATGAGTAATAGGATGCACAATTTGAGACATGGAGTGTCAGACATGATTTTGACCACTTCATTAGGTTTTATTTTGTAGAAAACCTTTCTTTAAAGTGAATTTCGTTTTGTATAAATTGTATCTTAATTTTAATCAATTTTTCATCAACCAATTGCCTGGAGTGGATTCAATAAATAAGAAGAAAATATATAGCCGACAATATAATCATGGAGGCGCCCGCGCGGTCACTTGCATTGCACGTTAACTGGAGCGCATCTCATCCTAACTTAACAGTGTATGCCTCACACAGACATGAGAAATACATCAAATGCACAAAGCTTGAAAAGTCTTTAAACGAAATAATTCAAAACCAAAAGAAAAAGGCTACTCTCTGATTATGTATGATTATATATTCATATAGCCTAGCCTATTTTGTGAATTGTTCATTCCCGGTTGGCACACATTTTGCAGCCCTTACAAAAGTGCCGCTCTAGGCAAGCCTAGTTCGCCTATATGGACGCGCCGGCCCTGGGCTCAGCAATGAGTGTATTGATTCATTGTCCCTTCATAGTTTGCAAGAGACCTTTAATAAACTGAGCGTATTTAATAAACTGAGACGTAGGCTATTTAATAAACTGAGCGTAGCCTATTCACCTGTCAATATGAAACGCGACTTGGCCATTCTAATTAATGATCGGAAGAACGCGTATCGACCACCGTTACTGTAAAATATGCACGTATGTCCATTTAAACTCGATTTTGGTCAAATGTGGATTATATCATTACACTGGTAATTATATGGTTACATTTAAAGATGCCGTACCAAGTATGACAACGCTACGTTCAACTGCTTTTGAATTACGGTGTTTTTTTCACTTCCTGAAAAGTAACCATTTTGGACATACGTGAGTTTCATCGGGCAGCGACGAAATGTAACCTTTGTTCCCTGAGAACAGGGAACGAGACAATACGTCTCCCTGCCATGCCTCGGGGCTTGCCTGCCGTACAGTCCCTTCAGACGATAAGGTGATTTGTCATGTTTGCAAGGCGCCCTTATATACTTCCAGGTCGCACGTTAATCATTCACGCTAATGATTCACGGGCTGTCGCCGGTCAATGTGATTTGATAGTGATTTCAGACACCTGTCACGCCTGAGGCATTCCCCATAACGTCGATGACGTATTGTCTCGTTCCCTGTTCTCAGGGAACAAAGGTTACATTTGTAACCTGAGACGTTTTGGAGGCTTAAAAATGCCAAAAAGTGAAACCACCCTGCAGAGTGGAAATCTTAAAAACGCTCCACCGTCGCGTTCCCGTCTAAACGGTAAAAACGCAAATCTGCTCACGGTGGCTCTCGTCGCGTACGCGTTTACGTCACAGGCATGCGCCAGTACAGGAAAATAACAACCAACATGTCAGATTATTTCCATACGTCGGACTTTCAAGTTGCCCTCTGAATAACATACAAGAGTCTTTTCAGCAGTTGTACAAAATATTCTAAGATATTGGTGTTGTTGTGTGGCAGTGCTTCACATTGCCACCTAGCCGCCTGGAGTGCATACTACATCGAATTTCACACACTTTTGCGTCACCATATGCACACGGATTTACCACCCATAACGCTCGTCTAAACGCAGAATAAAAAGTGATAACGCAACGCCACTTTTGCGTTTTCTCTTTGGATTGTTCTCGTGTAAACATAGCCTTAGACGACAACAGCGTTTTGGGGGCCTGTAAACGCAAACTTTTGAAAACGGGTTTCAAAGTGCACGTTTTTGAAAACGACACCGTTATGTCTCCATGTAAACTACAAAAACCTACATTTTCGAAAACGGTGACATCATGTGCATCTGTGTATTACGTGTTCAGTCTATAGGAGCGTAGTGTTTCTTTACAAAGTGACATCGCCATCAACTGGCCTGGCCTGAATAATACAGCGTTTTCAGTCGTTTTCATGGATCTGTGTAAACGGGGATCGATTTGACAATGTTGTCGTCTGTTCGAGAAAAATGCATTGTTGTTGTGAAAAAAATACCCTTAGTTCATTTACAATTAATGTAACATTTGTAAACAACAAACGCAACTACAACAACAAAAAAATAAACATAAATGTTCACTGTAATTGCCAGTGTTATCATGTTGTAGTGATAATCAGATAGGTAATCGAGCCAGCTCTGGTATGGGGAGTGAATTAACTAGATTCTAATTTAGTTAAGTTCCCCTTAACTTCCATTCGTGAAACAAAGGGGATAGTGTTTTGAATTGATTAAATCATTGACTATGACTCGCCCATGCAGCATTTTTCTCTAATGAATGAACAACGGAATGCTTTGCTTACGAGTTGAGTCAGCCCTGGACATGTGACTCGAGATGAGATCACGAGTCCATCTCGAGTCCGGCCGAAGACCACGCGACCCCTTAGGGGCTCCTTGGTCTGACCACCTCACAATAGAACAATTGTGCAATGAGTAAGTCAATTCACAATGCTGCCTGAGTGCTGACAGACAATTACGCATTCCACACACACAAACACCAGCCATGGAACTTTTCAGAGGAAAGTACCTCTAAATGTTTTAAATGTATTCATTTTGTGCTTAGATGTCGTCACATGCCGTACTGGAAGTACTGACAATTTCATTGTGTGTTAACCAACTTTAAAATGCTTGTAATTCTGCATATGAATGTAACCCTATGTTCTTCTACTTTTACCTGCCATGTCTGGTAGCTGTTTGACCGTCTTGTCTTGACTGAACCAGTCATAGATAGGATATTACTGTAAAATCTATTGTCCGGTTTGTACAATCTTTCTGGGTAGGAATGACAAAATGTTATACCATCATAAATGATCCTGACAAGACAAAGAGGAATCTTCCGCGGCACTTTTCTCCCAGCTGATTGGTGCCTTCATGCCAGAAGGGGCGTGAACCTAAGTGTCCTTAAAGAGACGCGCCGAGCTTCCCTTGACTGTCTGCTGAAACCCTTCGAAAAGTTTCCTAAAAACTCTCTGCCTAAACTCCCTGGCTCTTCCTGCTCTTCGTGGCTTCATCATGTGACCCCTCGTGCGTCTGGACATCGCCTTAGTGTGATGATCCATCGTTTCTCTCTTTGTTTTCTTCAAGTTTATTTTATCTTTTTCGAAGTCTCCTCTGTTCATGTCTTCTCGCGAAGAAAATGAACACAACCAGACTGGCAAGCTTCACCTACAAGGACCTTCAAACACGCCGCGCTCGCTGGACGAACCCGAACGCTCGGCATCCACCTGACAGAGATACACGCACACGCCGTTTTCAGATCGGTCACACCAAAGAGCGGTACCTGTGCAAGTATCCGTTTTACTATGCTTATTTGAGATCTGTTGATCCTTGGTGTCTAAAAGGTTCTGTCTGTGATGAATGTTGCCAAACCAGAAGACCTCTCATCTTCTCACTCTCTCTCTCTCTCTCTCTCTCTCTCTCTCTCACTCCCAATCTTGCGCTCTCGCAATCTCTCTCTCTCACTCCTGTTTGTTGTTCGTCTGTATCATTAGTTTTACTGTTTACTGTACATACATGTATCCCGTGTGTAAATGTAGAATTCTGTATCCGTAGTTTCATTTTATTAAAACCATTATATTCTTGATTGTTTTTGAATGCTCATACTTTACAAGTCAATGAAATGTGGTCCTGCTACAAAAGCTTTACAAGTTGTTACTATTTCAGTAACGTAAATTTTATAAACACCTGAAAATTAATGTTCACGGCCGGAACATTGAAATTTCTTGGAGTTTATAAAAAGGGATAACGTTGTTGAATTAATTGATGGGTTAATCTTACAGCCGTTTGCTGGACAAACCGATTGTCTGATAGCCAATTGATTCCCTTAAAGTTATCTCATATAATCGATCTGTAATGAGACCATTGATATATGAATGAGGAATTATAATTCGTTATGATTGATCATTCATATATACAATCGATCTATTTTCAATTTCGATAATTTAACTGAAATATGCAATATATTAATCATATTCATGATTAATTATTAGAATTCCCTCTGCATAATTTGAGCTAATTAAGGCACATCTCAATGTGGCTACAATGTAGTTGGTGGAAGCAGGCCTTCCAAGTTTAAATCCGGTGACAAAGAATTTAGGTTTTCAGTCTCAGCTTTGACCGGAGGAATCAACATTCCATTATATTCCATTAAAGGTGGGGTAAGCGATATTTCAAAAATGCTGTTGGACATTGTTGATATTTAAAATCAACCCACCCCTCTCTTCATAACTACGCCTCCAATATTAAATCATAACGTCGGTCTTGAACACCGGCATGCGAGGCGAGTGCACTAACAGGAACACTAAACACTGCATTCACTAACAGACGTCAGCGAGTCTCACTAACTGGCCTCCGTTACGCACGCAATCCAAGAGTGGATGTCTGTTTATAATAGCAGAAGCGCAATAAAATAATGCTTCACGAAAAATAAAGTGCAGATGATGAACAAATGACAAGGAAGCACAAAAAAAATGAACGTATAGTACACAATAGTAATTACAAACAAGAGTTGGTTGTTAGTTGCCAACAGCACAGCAGCTCCAGACACACAATGCCACTCAAACCCAGTGTTACTCACGTGTGGAGCGAATCAAAGCATCATCCGCGTCTGTTTTCAGGCCTCCAGCACTCTCTCTCTCTCTCTCCTTGTAGCTCTCTCCAGCGCTGGAAAGCTTTTCTAATATTAACGCGGGTCCTAAAGCTCTTGCCCAGTCATAACCCTCTATTTTTCCTTCTTATACTGTCTATGTATTTTTCCCATGATTTCTTCTGAGCTTTTCTCTTTTGTATTGTGTCTCTATTTCTCCAGTCTTTCTTTAAATCTCCCTTTTGTTCGTTCTCTCTCCTCAACCGTCATACACCCCTAATGCTGATTGGCTACACACTTTTCTCGTTGTTTGTTCGTGTGTCGGTCCGATTAACCCTTACGGCTTTTTCGGTCAAAAATCATTTACGGACCGAAATCATTTACGTTTTTAATTTTTTTATGTTTTTGCTTCATCGGAGGGGGATGAAACTTGGTGACTTTTGTTGTATTACCTATGTGATCACACAAAAAAAATCTAGGAGATGATTTGGATATGTTAAATGGTCGTAAAAAAAATAGTCACACTTAGCTTCCTCCCGGTCAAAAACGACCGACATAGGAAATTAATGGGAAATACGAAAAAATAGGAAAACTCAGAGAAACTTTTGGTGGTACAAGTACATATCAGCAACTGTGGAGAAAAAAAAGTGTACAGCAATGAAGGGGTGACACTCTAAAACATCAAGAGTGCAAATAAGACCTATTGAACAATAAATATTATTGAACAAAAATATATTTAAATGGTTTTCCTGGGGGAAAAAAAGTAAAATTTTAAGGCTTCGGTCACTTTTGACCGAAAGGAAGCTAAGTGTAACCCCTAAACGAAGAAGCCGTAAGGGTTAAAGCTGCAGTAGGGAGTTTTGAGAAAACGTTGACTTAGCCTGAAAATTTGAACAAGCACATCTTCCCACCGTGCTTGTTCAAATTTTCAGGTCCCACCCCCTTGCTCTCTGCTGCGCTACAGCCCTCCCGCCACAGCTCGTCCTCCACAGCGGAGCCCGTCGTGAACGCGCAGGCTAGTAAACAGGGCCACCGATAACAGCGGATAAAAAGTTATATGGCACATTCACTAATAGGGACTAAACGTCAATAATATGCTTTACATTGACTATGGCCTGCCCATACTTTGACTACAAACTTGGTCCTCAAATCATTATTGATAATCCAATAGCCTACATGTAACTTTATAACGTTGCACTCTTTCTATAAGTCATAAATAGCTATTAAGATAACGTTAATATAACGGTAACTAACGTTACAGTATGTAAGTAATTATTCTAGCGATATATAATGCTAGATAAGGTGTGCTAGTACATTATTTCAGCAACATGACAAGCCAGTGAATTAGCAGGTTTCAATTGTTGCTTAGCAGAGTGCGTGACATTTTATCTACGTGTGATGCGGCTAGAGTTTTGACACCGAGTCAATGGGCTCTGTGTAATTCTTTCTTTTTCGCTTGTTTATCGTCATCGGTCTTTTTCCTTTTACCTCTTTGTTTTATGAGGAGGTGTCACTCGAGAATTGGCAGTTTAGGTTGTTTCTCCGTCATAAGCACAGCTGCAGCACGCCGGCAATCTTGAGTTTGAACGACGGCTCACGCTGTGCAAGAGAGGGGTGTGATCAGCGCGTACACGAGCGTGATTGACACTGCTAAGACATTCCTCCTGGCTCTGATTGTATTGTAGTGTATTTCTGCAAATGGCAATAGGACCACTAGGAGGAGCCAGAGGAGCTTGATTTTTACACAGATTATCTGTCTCATATTCTACTGTCAGGATATAATGACAGTTTTAACAAATATGTAAAAAATATTTTTTACGTTACCTACAGCAGCTTTAACTTCCAAACAGCATTTTTCAAACATCGCTTTAAAGTGCAACCAAACGCCATCTAAATGGCTCAACTCATGTAATGTTGGAAAAACAGTTCATTCTAGTGAGTTGGGTGTACACACCAGGGCCCGTATGTATAACACTTCTAAGAAATGATCTTAAGAATAGTCTTAAGCTTTGGCTTAAGTGTAAAAAAATACTTAGTAAAGAGTAGGACTTTTCTAAGAGTAGGAGACTTTTATAAAGCAGCTAAAAGCAACTTTCAGTAAAGTATAAGACTGATTCTTAAGTGCTGACTGAAGTGGGACTTAAGTGCTGCAAACTAAGGACTACAATAATTTTAACCCAAAATGGCCGCCCTCAACCTCTGAATCCGCCAATAGTGAGCCTGCAAGGTTGAGGTCACAGCAGCATGACACCAATTATTTAATGTAATTATAATAAAATAATTTAAGACACTGAAACTATATTTAAATGTATTTTTTTAAATGAGTTTGCATTGTGCAAAATTATCACAACTTAGTATTGAAGGAAAATTGTCAGATTCACCCTTTATTCAAATAGTATTAAAAATGTGTTCAACATTTTGTAAGCGTATTGTGTAGTTGTGCCTGGAGTCAATTGTTTATTTGTGATAACACAATGAAACATTCCAAATTGACATAATTTTTAGCCAAGCTGTCATACAAATAAAACAATTTTTACAAAGATTTTTTTTTCTCCTGTGAGCTTTTTAATTGTAATATCTTTATTGTCCACCAAGGTGGAAAATTGTCTTTGGCTCACCAGCCATTAAAATAAATATGTCATCACAGGTGCACTGCTGCATTTCTCCAGTCGCCAAAAAAATTATTACTTTAATTTCATTGCTATGAAACTTTTTAAAGGTAAGTTACAAAAAGAATACCTTGATGATTAAACTTTTTTTTTTATTATTGTTTGATCAACTCATTTAACTACAATACATCATATTTTTGTTGAAAAGTGCATGGCCTAACCTCTCTGCTGCCATCTTGTTACTCCTAACTAGGTTAGGAGACCTCTCCAGCTCTCTTAAATAATTTAGGAGCTGAGACCAAGTCTTAGCAATTAGGAACTTTTATGAATCACACTTATTCTTAAGTTTAGGAATAAGAGTAAAATTATGTAATTCTTAGAATTTTGACAGACTTGAGACTAAAATTTTACTCTGAGTGGCTTTATACATACGGCCCCAGTGTAAACCGGGCCACAATAGAGCGTTAATTCAAGTTATTCTAGCGACTTGGTTCTTGCTAAACGGTTCTCTCACACATCTAGGTTTGGACAGCCTGATTCATTCTAGTGAATCGGTTTACTCTAAGAGGTTCTCTCTCACACATCGCGCTGAAAAGCCGGTTTGACCGGACCCCGGGTGGTTCATGTAAAAGAAAATCGATTCACCGATGGGAGTCATTTTGATCCTATTTATATTTGACTCGGTAAGATACTTGTTCAAGTAGGCTATGTTCAGGGTGTTACCGTAATCGTTAGATCAATCATTCAAAGTATTGTTTTTGTAGCAGAAAAATGGGTCTCATTAAATCATAAAGTGCATATTTTATGTACAAAAATACATTGTTTTCTACCTTTTAAGTACGCTTCAATGTAGCTCCGTGCAGAGCGACCACGCGTTCATCTCAACTCTTGTGTTGGAGCCAGTGAATCGATTCATCCTAAATGGCTCTCTCACACATTTGGAAAGTCTGATTTATTCTAGTGAATCAGTTCATTCTACATCGCTCCTTCTCTCACACATGCAACTTCATTAGTGAGTTGATTCATTCTAAATGACTCGGTCTCTCACACATGTAACTTCATTAGTGAGTTGATTCATTCTAAATGACTCGGTCTCTCACACATGCAACTTCGAATTCATTCCAGTGAATCGATTCGGGTGTGTCAAGTAAAACAACAGAAAAAAATTATTCATGTGTTTAAATCCTTTACTGCTGTAGCTATATTTTTTGACTATAAGATTTATGTTTTTAGTTTTTGTTGTATTCAGTATATCTTCAAGTCGCATGTTAACGTAACTGAAATCATTCATTCAAAATAGTACCACTTTTTTGGTAGCAGCAAAATGGCTCTCATTAAATCATAAATTATGCAATTAAAGAGTAACCTCTATATAGACTATATTTATGGCCAATCACAGACTGCAATTTTCATATTAAAGACATACAGTACAGTATTTGATATTTATTATTAAATGAACTGTGATCTTGAATGCTCACTGGTTAAATACACTTCAGGTCAATGCAAAAGAAAAGAATAAAGAACACAATATAGTAATAGCTTTGGTATGAAACGGCACCATCCCTTTTATACAAGAACAAATTGTGTTCTCTACAAACCTGAGGTTAATTGTCTTGCTCAAGGACACGGTGCTCGTGTTCATGGATCAACTGAAAACATTTCTGTTACTAGCCCAGATCTTTAACCATTATATCTCTCCATACATCTTCCTTTCAGCCTTCAAGACAGCATAACCAAACCAGCTTCACACAGGGTCACTGTGTATTTGACCTTGTTGGATGAAGAGATAAGAATTCGACTACTCGGACCCATTAACCTCACTCTATAAGTGCATGTTCGGCAGGACACCACCGGTTCTCCGGCAGGACACCACAGAAGCAGCTGCTGGAGACTGATCACTTTGTCTATGGCACTGAATGCTCCTATCAATCTTGCAATGACAAGCTCCCATTTTGGTCAGACCCAAGTTTAGAAAAGAGAAGAAACAACTTAGACATGTTGTCTTTAAGTCCTGAGGAAGGGGGGGCTGCCAAAACTGCTGAAGAAGGGAATGTCCCGTCAAGCACACATGATTTGAAGGGGTGATTTCCATTGGGGAAACAACTTTGAAATGAATCCAAATTTAAAGTCTTTAAAGTCAAGCTATTGCACTGTTTTGAAAAAGTAGTTAACTACAATATAAGCTATAAGCAAAAAGTAGCTACATTGTTGCTTAAAAAAGTTATTTTTGTATATATACACTCACCGGCCACTTTATTAGGTACACCTGTCCAACTGCTCGTTAACACTTAATTTCTAAGCAGCCAATCACATGGCGGCAACTCAGTGCATTTAGGCATGTAGACATGGTCAAGAAAATCTCCTGCAGTTCAAACCGAGCATCAGTATGGGGAAGAAAGGTGATTTGAGTGACTTTGAAGGAACGTGGCATGATTGTTGGTGCCAGAAGGGCTGGTCTGAGTATTTCAGAAACTGCTAATCTACTGGGATTTTCACGCACAACCATCTCTAGGGTTTACAGAGAATGGTCCGAAAAAGAAAAAACATCCAGTGAGCGGCAGTTCTGTGGGCGGAAATGCCTTGTTGATGCCAGAGGTCAGAGGAGAATGGCCAGACTGGTTCGAGCTGATAGAAGGGCAACAGTGACTGAAATAACCACTCGTTACAACCGAGGTATGCAGCAAAGCATTTGTGAAGCCACAACACGCACAACCTTGAGGCGGATGGGCTACAACAGCAGAAGACTCCACCGGGTACCACTCATCTCCACTACACATAGGAAAAAGAGGCTACAATTTGCAAGAGCTCACCAAAATTGAACAGTTGAAGACTGGAAAAATGTTGCCTGGTCTGATGAGTCTCGATTTCTGTTGAGACATTCAGATGTTAGAGTCAGAATTTGGCGTAAACAGAATGAGAACATGGAACCATCATGCCTTGTTACCACTGTGCAGGCTGGTGGTGGTGGTGTAATGGTGCGGGGGATGTTTTCTTGGCACACTTTAGGCCCCTTAGTGCCAATTGGGCATCGTTTAAATGCCACGGCCTACCTGAGCATTGTTTCTGACCATGTCCATCCCTTTATGGCCACCATGTACCCATCCTCTGATGGCTACTTCCACCATGTCACAAAGCTCTAATCATTTCAAATTGGTTTCTTGAACATGACAATGAGTTCACTGTACTAAAATGGCCTCCACAGTCACCAGATCTCAACCCAATAGAGCATCTTTGGGATGTGGTGGAACGGGAGATTCGCATCATGGATGTGCAGCCGACAAATCTGCGGCACCTGTGTGATGCCATCATGTCAATATGGACCAAACTCCCTGAGGAATGCTTCCAGCACCTTGTTGAATCTATGCCACGAAGAATTGAGGCAGTTCTGAAGGCAAAAGGGGGTCCAACCCGTTACTAGCATGGGGTACCTAATAAAGTGGCCGGTGAGTGTATATACAAACATATGTATACATATAAAAATGATATACATATTATATAATATATATATATATATATATATATATACATATTTATATATATATATATATATATATATATATATATATATATATATATATATATATATATATACATAATAAATAATATTATATATTATATATGTATACATATTTTTGTAATGATGTATTATTTATTATTATTATTATTTATTTATTAATTGTGTATGCATATATAGGTTTTAAAGTGCAATTTGGGCTAAAAACTGTTTAAAACCCTATTTTGTGTGATTTTTTACTTTTCTATTACATAACAAAAATAACATCTAAATTAAATTGGATTTTTTTAAACATTAAAAAAACTATACTATAATATTATATATCATAAAATATTGTACAAATTTTTTTTTTTTACAAATGTTGGTTTGTAGTTATTGATAAAAATATTTCCCCTAAAATTTTTGAAACAAATTTTGATAATTTGTATTACTTAACTTACAGTAAAGGTTAAATAGCAGTAAATACAAAAATAAACAAAATAAATTGTTTACAATTGAGAAAATTGAATGAAATTATTTACTTATCTGCATACAGGGTCCAAATTATGTTTCTGGGTGTTAATAATAATAATATTAAAAAGTTTAATAGGTTATATAGGGTGAAGGGTTGCTACATTTTTTTCTACTTAAAATAAGTTGATAATTAAAAAAATGTTTTACTACAATTACTTGAAAATCAATACGAGAGGTGGAACAAACATTTGTTGCTTTAAAGCTAGCTACTTTTCATGCTATGTTATGCTAGATAATAGTTTAACACGTCAAATCGTTAACAACAAATCAATGGGATTTGTACATCTAATGCTTTACAACACTAATTTGTACCCTATCTCTGCTTCTCTGCAGAATTTTCTCTCTGCTTCAATTTTCTATACATGCATCATCGTTACGCAACAAGACACAAAAAGGCAAAGAGAAGTCTAGAGAGGGACTCTACCGCGCACGCTGGGTAAGTGCATCCAAGAGCTTGTCGTGTGGGAAGTTGGTTTGTGCCATGATGAAAGCCATTCCCTGAAACAAACCCCATCCATCACTGCATCCCCAGATCCCAGGACAGAGGCAGCGCTCGCATGAATCCTCTTCACTCCTGCCGCTGCAGCTGCACACAGTCTCTGTGTCATCAGACGGTCAAAGGAAGACGCTCTCTCTTGAAAGCCAGTCTGGGGTGTTGAAATGCCATCGATGTCCTAGTTTTTGACACATGGCTTCTAACAATTCAATTGTGGGATAAATAAAATGCTAGTACAACAAAACAAGTCCTCTTTAGAAATGTAATGTCTTATATACATAAAACACACATGAAGGCATTATACATTTCTTTGGTTAAAATGCTAAAACTTAAAGGGTTACTTCACCGCCATAGAAAAGTGAACAATTTGTTTAAAGGATTAGTTCACTTTAAAAAAAAACTTTTGCTGATAATTTACTCACCCCCATGTCATCCAAGATGTCCATGTCTTTCTTTCTTCGGTTGAAAAGAAATTAAGGTTTTTGATGAAAACATTCCAGGATTTTTCTCCATATAATGCACTTTGCTGGGCACCAAACGGTTCAAGGTCCAAAAGACAGTTTCAGTGCAAACTGTTCAAAGGGCTTTAAACGATTCCAGACGATGAATAATGGTCTTATCAAGCGAAACGATCGCTCATTTAAAAAATAAATAACAAAGTTTAAGTTTAATAATGTCAAATGCTCGCCTTGCTCTGTTCTGTGATGCACGTTCGTGACTCTCCTGTTCGAACTCGTTCATCAAAATGAACAAATCTTTTTTTCCGAGTCATTTGGTTCATTTAACGAACGAAATGAACGAATTGACTCTGAAAAAGATTCGTTCATTTTGATGAACGAGTTCGAACAGGAGAGTCACACAGAACAGAGCAAGGCGAGCATTTGAGCTTATAAAACTTAAACTTTGTTATTTCTATTTTAAATGAGCGATCGTTTCGCTTGATAGGACCCTTATTCATCGTCTGGTGTCGTTTAAAGCCATTTGAACAGTTTGCACTGAAACTGTCTTTTGGACCTTGAACCGTTTGGTGCCCAGCAAAGTGCATTATATGGAGAAAAATCCTGGAATGTTTTCATCAAAAACCTTAATTTCTTTTCGACTGAAGAAAGAAAGACATGGACATCTTGGATGACATGGGGGTGAGTAAATTATCAGCAAAAGTTTTTTTTAAAAGTGAACTAATCCTTTAATCAGTGCTAGCTGACTAGAGAAAACAGAAAAGGCTGTCGTCTTCACTTTTGCCAAATACACTATACTGCCAAAAGTTTTGGGACGTCTGCCTTTACATGTACATGAACTTTAATGACATCCCGTTCTTAATCCGTAGGGTTTAATATGGAGTTGGCCCACCCTTTTGCAGCTATAACAGCTTCAACTCTTCTGGGAAGGCTTTCCATAAGGTTTATGTGTGTGTTTATGGGAATGTTTGACCATTCTTCTAGAAGCGCATTTGTGAGGTCAGCCACTGTTGTTGGACGAGAAGGCCTGGCTCGCAGTCTCCGCTCGAATTCATCCCAAAGGTGATCTATCGGGTTGAGGTTGCAGGCCAGTCAAGTTCCTCCACACCAAACTCACTCATCCATGTCTTTATGGACCTGCTTTGTGCTCTGGTGCGCAGTCATGTTGGAACAGGAACATCCCCAAACTGTTTCCACAAAGTTGGGAGCATGAACTTGTCCACAATTTCTTGGTATGTTGAAGCATTAAGAGTTCCTTTCACTGGAAATAAGGGGCCAAGCCCAACCTCTGAAAAACAACCCCACACCACCAAACTTTACACTTGTCACAATGCAGTCGGGCAAGTACTGTTCTCCTGGCAACTGCAAAACCCAGACTCGCCCATCAAATTGACAGACAGAGAAGTGAATTGTCACTCCAGAGAAACACACCTCCACTTCTCTAGAGTCCAGTGGTGGCCCGCTTTAATTCCCAATTGCTTCCACTTTGTTAGAATACCACTAACAGTTGACCGTGGAATACTTAGTAGTGAGGAAACTTATTGCACAGGTGGCAACCTATCACGATCCCACACTTAAATTCACTGAGCTTCTGAGAGCAACCCATTCTTTTACAAATGTTTGTGGAAGCAGTCTGCAAGTCTCTGTGGTTGATTTTATACAACTGTGGCCATGGAAGAGATTGGAACACCTGAATTCAATTATTTGGAGGGGTGTCCCAATACTTTTGACAATAGTGTGGTAGAAAAACTCCAATACCCACAATGCACTGGACATGTTGCCATCCAAAGCCACTCACACCAGTCTGTTATTGATACACTTACTAGAGTCAAATACTGCCTTGCTTTAGTAGGAAATACTTCTTAGCAAACTTTAAGTCATAATGGTGTCGAGTTGTTTTGTTCCTGGGTGCAAGAATTCAAAGAGTAAACGTTTAGCAGGAGAGAGTTACCTTCGGTTTCCAGTTATCGGATCCAACGCGTTGTAGGCAGTGGCTAAAGTCTGCAAATCATAAATACGGAGAGAGCACTGTGACGAACAACCTGAAAAACCTCAAATACGCCCAACCATGGAGCAAAACGCTGTCGCCTTCAGGTAAGAAAGCTGTTGCCTCAGTGTTCTGTTTTTACCTAATGCTGTTTAAAGAGAAGACAACATACGGTACAATTTTCAGTGATAAACTTACCCTTACAATAACTGTTTTTTTAATAACCCTCTTCCAATCGTACTGTCTGTGGGCGAGGATACAAAAACGCAGAAGTATAATCTGTAGTTTTTACAAAACCCCTGGAGTTGTTTAAAGTACTTTTTCTGACAAATAAACGTGAATTTCTTGGTCCAGGAAACAGAGAACGATTAAACATTGTTCATTTACTATACATATACTACCGACATTGTATCAATACAAAGCGGGTTGAAAATCTGTGAAGTTACACTTTAAATGTTGTATTAGTTAGTTAACTGTTAATGTATGATACTTTGAGATGACCATACCAAAAACTAAACGCTATTTAACCCCTTAACTATGACATCCCTTTTTGAGAATGGATTTGAAAATGCACTATCCAAACCTAAATGGTCGTAATTCAAGAATCCTTTGGACCTAAGACCTAAGTTTGGTCTTGCTTTAATGAAAAGGACAAACTCTTCAATACCCCGTTAACACAGGAAACACATTGTAAAGAAGGCGGCATGACTGATCCAGACATTTTAAGGTTACACAGGGAAAGATGAATTAAAGAATTTTCAGTGCTGTAAATACATATGACAACCTAAGTTAATAAATTTCTTTAGCATTTAGGCTGAGATAAATATTATTGCATTGCCTGTAGAAGAGTAAATAAATAAATACATTTAGGATCATAAAACTTTCTAAATTGCCAAGCTACCAAGAAACCTTCATTAAACCAAACACATCTGGTTGTGCTTCTATGACGGCACTTTATTGCCTCTGTGCGCAATGACAAATGCTGGCAGTTCTCTAAATAGAGCTGGTAATTATAGCCCGAAGTATCAACCCCAGATGAGATAAAAAAAAGGTGAACAAAGGTGAACGGTTGCCCCCTCCGCCCCAGGACAGATGAACAACGATTTCACCTGCATGAGCAGAACACAAAAAAAACCCCTCTGTCCACTAAACTTCAGGCAACTGAGATTCTCATTTTAAACGGTAACCGTCTCTGACATGTGCCTCTAATGGAATTTTCAAGCACTGGGGCATTTTGCCCCCCTCATTTCATTTGTTAAAGTCAGGCCTATAACGCACACAGGTTGTGCTTCGCGGAGCAAAGAGGATTTCTAATCTTTAAACAAGGAAAGTTAAAAAGATGAAGAAATGTATTTTCTGACTCTTCCCTTGCTGCTGTTAAATTGTACCTGTAGCTCAAGCATGGCTAAAAGAAAACTAAAAACACACCTAAAGGGAGATTTCCATCTAAATCCCATTTAAACTGCGGTATCACGCCTTGGCATTTGTCTAGCTCATGATTTTTCCTGTGAGCGCCTTCCCAGAAGAACGCTTGTTCAGACAATTAAATCACATATCTTTACTGTCATATTATCTTATAGCATGGCTGCCATCATGGGTCCAATGAGACCATGTGATAACAACCTGACTTTTGCAATTACTTCCTTGACAGTAGTTGATTTAGGGCACGGGAGAATGCTGCGAATACATTGGTTTCAATGGGGATCTAGCTTCACAAGGAAAAAACGCAAAGTGACACTCCGTCATGAGACTAACACTACTAAAATCTGTGGTTCCAATTCATTGTAATCCATTGGTTTAAAATTCATTGGTTTAAAATTGAATATGTCAGTTTGAAACAGTTAATTTGCATGCTAAAAAAAATAGCTGATTAGTCTGCTAAAATAGCTATCAATGCTAAAAAAAGAGACAACGAGAATACTTGTTTGATTACCTTACAGCTAGCCTCCCAGCTTAGTATACTGCTAACTGATATCTGCAAGATTAGCATACAAATAGCTGATTAACTTGAGAAAAAAAAAATACAATATTCACTAGTCTGCAAGGTTTTCAGATTGCTATGTGCATTTTTATAATTACATCACATAGTATATAGCAAAAGCGGCCAAAATAAACATTTATCATTCTGTTTTTAACAGTTAGTTAAACAGGTTAGCCGACGATAGCTTTGGATTATCCTGCTTGTTTAACTGATTAGCCTTTCCTACCTTGGAGTTAGCCTGATAGCATAGCATACTGCTAACTGATTCATCTGTTAGATTGGCATACACATAGCTAATTCGCCTGCAAAAATAGCTACAACTGCTAAAAGAGGATAACAAAGAGCTATTTTGTGTACCTTACATCTACCCTGACAATAACTCACTGTTAGTTGATGAACCTGCAAGATTACCGTACCAATAGCTGATTAGCCTGTTAAAACAGCTAGCTGCTACAAAAGGATAAGTAGAATTACTAGTTTAATTACATTACAGCTTAGCATACTGCTAGTTGATGAACCTGCAACATTATCAAATCAATAGTTGACTAGAACACATGTATATATCCTTATGTAATATTTTTCATGCCATTATTGTGTGCTACTTGATTCAATCAGGAGTTTTATTTGCATGAGAGATTTTACAAACGAGTCATGTGAATTAATAGCGGATCGAGCAATCCACCGGGGATCCGAATGAGCGTAATGACCCGTGCAATTTCCATCTGATGCATGGCATGTAAATTAGGATGTGACACCTTTTATAAGTGGTGAAATTTGCATTTTCCCATCATTCAAAACGCCAAGCTTTATGACTGGTCAATGTATAGCAAGGTAATTGCGTGATCATTTTGCCGTACGTTCATGTCTAATTTCCTCAAGTATAAGGCCATTCATTTATATTTCTTCCTGTAGGTCATTGAAGCGGCAGCCTTCAGGAGTGACGGAGATTCAGAACATACCAATAATTATTCCTGGTTAAATGTTCGTGCTCAGTTGAAACTCATAGAGAAAGTTATGCAGTGCCTCATCAGCATTGAGGGCAGCTCACCCAAATATTATCTTGTCATAATTTGCACACCCTCATGTTGTTCCAACCCATTTTTACTGTATTGCATTGATGATGCCTGCAATTACCACACTTAATGCTGGTTTGGAGGTTACACGAGTGTGCTGAATACTAAATAGATACCATGTTAATAAGCTCTCCAGAAATCGTTATTGTTTAACAACTACAGCTAGTGTAATATTACAGATGATTACTGAGTATTACTGAATATCCCACATCCTCCTGTCCTGCTGTTTGCGCTTGTCTGATTTTAAATTGGTTCAAAACTAAATTACTAGGCTGTCACATTCACAATTTGATACGGTCTCTGTACTGTGTGCTTTTATTATCGTAGTGAGCCAACATTGTCTATGAAGGGTTAGTGTGCAGCCAACGCATTCTCATCCTTTGGCATCATATAGGTGACGCCATATGACATTTCGTCGAAATCTTACGCACATGGCATCCCTTAGCGTCAATATAACACGCACTGTTATGGGTAGGTTTAGGTCTGGGGTCGGGTTACGGTTATGACGCCTTGGCATCTGCTTCTCATATTGACGCTAAACGATGCCATGTGCGTTGGATTTACACGCGCGTCACCTGTATGACGCCTTGGGATCTGCGTCTCATATTGATGCTAAAGGATGCCATGTGCGTAAGATTTCAACGAAATGTACCAGCGTCACATGTATGACGCCAAAGGATGAGAACGGGCTGGTGCAGCAGTCTGAATGAATTACAGTAATAAAGACCCTTACATTTGAGTTGAGATTTCCGGCGTCGTGAATAATTTCGAATCTTCTGAATGTGGAGCCCATCTTTGTCTCCTTGGATTACAGATGAAAATATAATCTTTTATCCATTAATACAATCATAAAAACTCATGCCGAGGGGTCGCCTTGACATTTCCATCCGTTTTCATATAACCAAATGTGGAATATCTAATTCTGGAAGGAAGGAGTTAAACATGTTGCGCAGCAGCCTGAAATGCCTGAGAGGAAATGTCAAATACTTACTTAAGATGCAGCTGAAATAGATCAATGTGTCCTGAGTCGTATCTCAATATCCTGAGTCCCCCCACTACCAAATGGAAAGGCCAAGACACAACTACACATTCCCTGGCAAGCAGGTTAATAACTTTCATTCCCGTGGATTGTATAAATTGGGTTCCATTGACACCTGCTATTCCTTGCTTGATAGAGGGAAAGACCTCATCAGATCGGAGACGTATCAATTTGTGACCAAGTCTGTCTTTTTAGGTCTCAATTTTGCTTAGATTAAGCCCCCATGCCGGGTGGAAATGAAGAGATGCATTGATTTTACTTCCAACCTTTGTGAGAATAATCATTTCGATCATGTTCCTGTTCCGTTCCTTGAGAAGGAGGTTACGGGTATCGTTTGATGGCTCCCTTGCGTCGACAAACTGGAAGTCAATAGTCTCAGTCGCAGGCAGCATGTCCATGGACCACCACGATCTCAGGCACATTACACACATGACGGCAAAAACAATAGCATCTCCAGTCTGATTGGCTGCCTTTTTGCACAGGTTCTTACTCGTCTGCCTGCTAACAAAGGTAAAGAAAAGTATTTTATTAACCCATTATTTTGTATACTAATAACACTAATGTTTGTTGTTCTGTTTAATCAGTTGGTTTGTAAGATAAGCAAGTGCATTAGCTTGTAAGCTAACTAGTGAACCGGCTAGCCTTTAATACAGCAAGAAGATTAGCCTTTTAGCTTAGCATATGGTTAATTAAGCTTAACATATAGCTAACACCTTAGCCTGTTAGCTTAGCACATAGTTAGCCGATTAATCTGCTTGATTAACTTGGCCATTAGCCAATTAGCATGCTAAAAAAGCAAACCCTAATAGAAACATCTAAAAAGAATGTTATTTTGATTGCATTGAAGAAGACATTGATAAATTCGCATTAAACATTAAACCAAATTATGACCAAGATTTTACAGCTGACTTCCCAATCTGATTGGCTGGTTGTATGTGTAAGTAAATTAAAGTATAATAAGCAAGTGCATTAACTTGTAAACTAACTGGTTAACTCACAAACTGCTTAACTCAGTAGATTAGCTTTATAGCTTAACTAATCGATTAGGGGCTGTGTACACGACACCAGCGTTTTAAAAACTAAAAACTTTTTATGCGCTTTGGCCGTTCATTGACACGACAACATCGTTTCGGGAGCCTGAAAATGCAAACTTTTGAAAACGGGTTTCAAAGTGCATGTTTTTGAAAACGGTCTCCGTGTTAACAACAAAAATGTGAATCTCTGAAGACGATGACGTGATGCACATGCGTATTACGTGTTCAATCTATAGTGTTTCATCGCCACCTAATGGCCTGGAGCAGAATACAGCGTTTTTAGTCATTTTCGTCGATCCGTGTGAATGGTGTCGTCTGTAGGCGGAAAACTCAAAGGAAAATCTTCTCTGTTTTAAGCATATTACTGTCGTGTAAACGTACCCTTAAAATACAACTCAATAGCCTGTTCGCTTAGCACATAACTAGACTGCCCGATTAATAAAGAATTAGCCAAATGATAACATAGGTAACCTCTGGTAAACAACTAACAAGAGAATTATTTTGATTACATAGAAGGTGAAATTCATGTTATTTATCAAATGTGTAATGACCTTATGTGCATCAATAGTCCTCAGTACATGCTGAGCCACGACATTTGCTGCGGCGTAAACAAGTCAAAGACGCGTTAGCAAACAGTTGAGCCATGACAGTGGTTTAGCAAATGTGTTTTGCAAGCCACACAGATTTCCTTCCTTCAACCCCTCACTTTCAGAATTAAAGACACTTTAGACTTTCGCTCTCCAGCTGTGATTGAAAGACGTTTCTCTGCCATCATCTGACAGGCCTGAGCTTCCAGCACACAACGCCTTCTGCTGACAGTGCAGTACTTGTCAACCGCGCACACACTTGTGCGCTAACGCACCGCCAGTCAAACCCAGCTTTGATCCCATTTTATAATTCAGAAGATGCTTTCCTACTGGAACTTAAACAGAAGTGTTTCCATCACTGTCCCTTGTGGGATTGTGGTAGACAAGGCTTATGCAAGTAATAGTCTGAACTGAATCTAAATTATAGGGGGTGCTATTATGCTTTAAAAAAAAATCAACATTCTTTAGTGTGTGATGTTGCTGTTTGAGCATAAAACAAACGTCTGCAAAGTTACTAGAATAATATACTTATTCTATATCAGCGTCACTGTTTCTGAACTTCCTGAAACGCCTCAGTTGTAGTCTTGAGTTTTCCTCTTCTACACAAAATAAAGGGGACGAGGACGGGTTGAGTTAGTTAGTAGTGTGTTGAAATTCGCGGTTATTGTGAGGGGCGTGACATTTCCCAAACACACTAAAATCGGTTGACCAATCCAGGTGACCAATCAGAGCACATTCCACTTTTTCGAAGGAGGGGCTTCATAGAGACAGAAACTAAACAGGGATGTGTTTCCCAAAATCATTGTTAGCCAACTATGGTCACAAGTTCTATTGTTACCAGCATACAACCAATGTAGTTCGTACGACGGATGTGTGACAAAGTTACTTTGTTTTAGGGGAACAGACGTGAGTGACTAGCTAGTTAGTTTTTCTAATGATGCACCATACTATGGTGGTTAAGCAGTGTGTTACGTCGTTGTATGGGAAACGTAACCCAGAGCGTTACTGACAGACTGTGAAGAGAGGTGCTGCAACAATGTCAAATATGTGAAATTCTTTTTTTGAGCAGTCAAGCATGAAACCTATTCTAGTAGAGGCCAAAAACACAATCAAGACTTAGTAAAAGGGCATAATAAGTCCTCTTTAAGAGTTTTTGGTTAGCATAGCACATTTAGCACCTGCTGGCAGATGATGTAACTACAACATGTGAGGAGATTTTGTTCTCTTGAACACATAGGATGGAAATGCTGCTTTATTCGCAAATATTTTATGTGGTATCCCAATTTTGCACATAGGTTAAATTCGCAACTTTGAATGGAAACATAGTGCCGTGGCTTCAATGTGATTATTCACATGGTGTTTTAAAATAACCTGTATTTGGAACTGAGCAAATAAATCAACCCAAAAATTGGCTTACTTTTAGTTGTCTCTGCATAATAAGTGGGAACAATTTTAACAAACATAATTCAAGCAAGCACATTCAAGACTAATATACTAATAATACTACTACTAAAAATAATAATAAAGTAATAAAAAATAACCAAATGGTTTTATTTCATGTTGGTACATTCTTGGACAACACCACAGTATAGTTGCATGAGTGGCCAAACATAAAAGTCTTCCACAATATCAGCACATAAGCAGCAAGGGCAACATGAATACTTAGTACAAACAGTATAAAACATACATGCTTTTTATTTTTTTCATATATTTTTTTAAATATATATTGATATCTTTTGCACAATTTTCTCCATAAGTTCTGGGGCAGTTAAAAATTCCAAGACAAATTAAAGCCATATTCTGCCTTGAGTGAGTGAATGTCTGAGAAATTCATGAGATATTACTTAAGGAAACAAGAGAAAAATCAATAAAGGCTTTAAAAATTATCTGTAAACAGGCCAGTGTGAGAAAACTGTGGTGAGTTTTTCATTTACTTCAACATCAAACATATCAAGCATGCATTGACAACTGCTACGTGAACACTTTCTTTAAAAAAGAATTCTGAAACACCATCGGTCACCAGGGTTTAGTTACTGTAAAACCAATGCAACATCTCTCAAAGTCACTAACAACACAGTCGATGGTCTACGAACCCTTACAAACATGGTGGGAATGTAGAAAAATGTGTGGCATACGGTCACATTTATCATGTTAAAGGGGGAAATCGAATGGTATCCCTCAAAATAAAGACCGTAAAACAGAAAATATTCCAAAAGATGAGATCTCATAGAGAAGAATATGGCTTTAATACAATGTGCATCCAGAAAGGCAAGGAAAATGAAAGAAAAAAACTGAAACATAAAAATCCCGACAGCAAAGGAAAACGGAAATGCTGAAAGAACCACACAAATTTGCACGGAAAATCCCCAAAAACTTGCAGTTTGGAAGTACATGTAAAGATGAGGAGGACCTTTTGGCCCAGCATTCCAAAGCCATGTCGATTCATCAGCGCCCTGAATAAAGTCTGTGATGGATTATCAGAACAAACGCCTTGTCGAAGGTCCATCACGGCAAGTGCAACCTCAATCGTTGACAGGAGGTCAGTCGTGTTGTGCCATTGTTACACCTCCATCAGAAGAAAAAAAAACCCAACAAAAATGTATTTCCTCCGGTTGTACAATCCGTTGATTCCTGCTACTGTGATTTTTTGCAGATGTCAATTTATTTTTGTGATTTTTTTTTTGGGGGGGGGGGGGGGGGGGGGGGGGGGGGTGAGGGGTGGTTTTGCCTTTTTATTTTTCTTAAAGGTGTCGAAAATCAACTTAGATCCTCTGTCGTTGGTTTAGCTGAGGGCCCAGTCACTGTCCTGGCCCTCGGACAAAAGAAGGATGGAAAGAGAGGTACACCGAAAGCCTTTTTCCCGCTTTACTTTTGTGCCAAAGAGCCGAGAGAACCCAGGAACTGCCATCGATCACCTTCCTCCTGTGATGGAGGCCCTCAGATCACAAGGTCATTGTAACTCACGTATTTCTTCTTAGCGGCCGGACCTGAGAGGGGAGAAAGATGAAAGATTGCTTTTCATTTGATATTTCTTCCTTTTTTTTTCCTCACTAAAAATGAGATGAATTCGTTGATTCTTGTCAGGAGGCCTGACAGGGACAATGTTTTGGTATGGAACGAAAAAAGTCTAGAAACTGACTCTTAAAGACAAAGAGTGTTCTGTGTTTGCCTTAAAGGTTTGTGTTTGTGTTTGCTGTATTTGCTTGAAAATGTTCTGGGTGGTTGCTAGGGTCTTCTGGGTAGCTGTTGGGTGTTTTGATAGATTGTTGGTTGCTAGGGTGCACTGAGTGGTTGCTAGGGGCTTTTAAAAGGTTGCTAGTTGGCTGCTAGGATATTCGGAGTGGGGTGCTTGGGTGTTTGCTAAAGTGTTTTAAGAGGTTACTAGGAGGTTGCTACTGTGTTCTGAGTGGTTTTTAGAGTGTTCTTGGTGTGTTTTGATAGGTTGCTAGGTTGTTGCTACTGTATTCTGATTGATTGTTAGAGTGTTCTGTGTAGTTGTATGTTGTTTTGATAGGTTGCTAGGTTGTTGCTACTGTATTCTGATTGATTGTTAGAGTGTTCTGTGTAGTTGTATGTTGTTTTGATAGGTTGCTAGGTGATTGCTACTGTGTTCTGAGTGGTTGTTAGGGTGTTATTTGTAGTTGAATGGTGTTTTGAGAGGTTGCTATGTGGTTGCTACTGTGTTCTGATTGATTGTTAGGGTGTTCTAGGTAGTGGTGGGGTGTTTTGAGAGGTTTCTAGTTGGTTGCTACTGTGTTCTGATTGGTTGTTAGGGTGTTATGAGTAGTGGTGGGGTGTTTAGAGGTTGCTACTGTGTTGTGATTGGTTGTTAGGGTGTTATGAGAAGTGGTGGGGTGTTTAGAGAGGTTGCTATGTGGTTGCTACTGTGTTCTGATTGGTTGTTAGGGTGTTCTGGGAAGTGGTGGGGTGTTTAGAGAGGTTACTAGGAGGTTGCTACTGTGTTCTGACTGGTTGTTAGGGTGTACTGTGTAGTTGAATGGTGTTTTGAGAGGTTGCTATGTGGTTGCTACTGTGTTTTGATTGATTGTTAGGGTGTTATGAGTAGTGGTGGGGTGTTTTGAAAGGTATCTAGTTGGTTGCTACTGTGTTCTGATTGGTTGTTAGGGTGTTATGAGAAGTGGTTGGGTGTTTAGAGAGGTTGCTATGTGGTTGCTACTGTGTTCTGATTGGTTGTTAGGGTGTTCTGGGAAGTGATGGGGTGTTTAGAGAGGTTACTAGGAGGTTGCTACTGTGTTCTGAGTGGTTGTTAGGGTGTACTGTGTAGTTGTAGGGTGTTCTGAGAGGTTGCTAGGCAGTTGCAACGGTATTTCTGGGTGGTTGCTAAACTGTTTTGAGAGGTTGCTAGGATATTGAGTAGTTGCTTGGGTGTTCTAGGAGGTGGTTGGTGGATGGCTATTAGGGCATTCTGAGAGGTTTACTAAGGGTTCTGGGAATCTTCTAGGGCGATGCTACTTAATACTTTAATAGTTACAGTAAGGGGATCTGATGAATTTCTAACCCACAGTATGAACTCACATAAATGTAAATAACTGTGTTCATTATATGATGAAAGATCAACTTAAAATTAAAAAGCAGATGAATATCGCATAAGTCTTATGTAAGAATCCCTCAAATGTCTTCAGTCATAACAGCGTGACCTTCACAAGCTGCCGCTGATGTGTTTGCAGAGACTCTGTGTAACGAAATGACTCCAGTCTTAAATTACAGCGCTTATCCACGGATGCTTGTTGTGCTCTTTTGCATGTAAATGAACCTCTAAATATTTAAAAGTAAAGGTTACCAAGTAGAGAGATCATTGTGGCCTTTAAGTGTCAGTAGCCCCTTTAGTATTTGAGTTAAATGTCACTCTGAGTGCCATCTATTCAGAAATGTGGGCTTGATGAATGTGGATTGAGGGAAGTGCCCTTAATATGCAAAAACATATATAAATAATACAATAGGTCCTATGAAATAGGAGCTCAGATAAGGGTGACCTAATTTACACACACACACACACACACACACACACACTAAACCAAATAAATACACGTATTGTTTGGACTATTTGCCTCTTATATTTGACGATTACATTTGAGAGTGATGGACAATATAGGGAGATAGACAGAATATGGGACCAAGTTGACTGAAGGTGGCTGTATTTCCTTGTAAAATAAACTAAAGGTGATGTGACCCCCTTTTAAAGACCGTATTTGCCCCACCAGCTGTGATGCCTCCAGACAACAGCGCATTCCTTCACATAATCAAAGTTCATCCAGAGGTCAGTACATCTCCCCTGACCGACTACAGTACAGCCATATCAATTAAGGGGCTGTTTACAGGACACCGTTTTCAACTAAAAACGTAAAACTTTTTATGTGGTCTAAAGTTTTTTTCAACTTTTTTTTGGCCGTTCGGTTACACGACAACGGCGTTTTGGGAGCCTGAAAACGCAACCGTTTGGAAACAGGTTTCAAAAGTGCGAATTTTTGAAAACGGTCTCCATGTAAACAACAAAAACGCAAATCCTTAAAGACGATGACGTCATGCACATGCGTATTACGTGTTCAGTCTATAGTGTTTTAGCGCCATCTAATGGCCTGGAGCAGAATACAGCGTTTTTAGTCGTTTTCGTGGATCCGTGTGAATGGGGATCGTTTTGACAATGGTGTCGTCTGTATGCGGAAAACTCAAAGGAAAAACTTCTCCGTTTTAAGCATATCGTTGTCATGGAAACGTACCCTAAGTCACATAATGCAAATATTCCGTACAAATAGTGGTACAATTACGTTGCATAATGTAATAATTATCTAAGAATGATTTTAAACACGATAGCTTCACATAATGCTGAAATTACGCACAAATTGTTGTCGAACGATATGTTACAATTACGCCGCATAATGTGACAACTGCATAAAAGTGACTACAAATATTAGCATAACAATTGCGTTGCATAATGTAATAATTGTGTAAGAATAGCTTTAAACATAATTCACGTACTGCAGGAATTACGTACAATGGTTGTACTAACAATAGCGTTACAAATATGTCACATAATGCGGCAATTGTGTAACAGTGGTTTCACAAACTATAGCATGGCAATTACATTGTATAATGCAAGAATTATGCAAGAATAAAAATTTGTGTCCAAATAGTTTTACGAACAATAGTGTTACAATTACGTCCCATAATGCAACAACTGCGTGAGCAGCTCTACAAATGAGTGTTACAATTACGATACATAATGTAATATTTACGTAAGAATGGTTTAAAACAAAACATCACATAATGTGAAAATTATGTACAATTGGTTTTACGAACAATTACTATTACGTCCCATAATGCAACAACTGCGTGAGAGTGGCTTTACAAACTGTAGCATGACAATTACAGTGCAGAATGCACTAATTATGAATACATTTAAACATGATAATGTCACAATTATGTCACATAATGCAACAATTAGGTAAAAACTATGTTTAAAATGCCAACAAGACAGTTACGTTGCATGATGCAACAACTTCTTAAGAATAATTTTAGGAATGATAACATGACAGTTACATTGAATAATGCAACGACTACCGTACATGCGTAAGAAAGATACCGTGAAACGTCCGTTGCATGATGCAATAATTGTGAAAGTGTGTTTTTTTTACAAACATAATTAACAATTTTCACAGAAATTATTTCTACCAATGAGGCTCATTGAAATGAACAAATTCTGGCCACTTTACCGCAACAAATTACTGAAAAAGGGAACACACTGTATCTATCAGAACAGAATTTAGGTGTCTGAGCTCTTTGCACAGGGTTATCTTTACAATGGAAGAAAAATTTTATAGTGTTCATTTATATTATTTTATTAGGATGAGATTATAATATGGGCCATTAATATCGGTAATACTGCACACTCTCTCTCTCTCTCTCTCTTTATGCAAGGGTAAGGATCATTAAGATATTGAATGTTCTGTTGAAAGCTCACAAACGGTTGAGTTTTGTCTTTGCATAAATGTGAAAATGAATAAATAAAATATGAATCATCACTGTTGTCAGAGCAAATCTAAACATCGCTTTTGATGCAAACCGTTTACAGTTGCATAAAATCCAGCCGTTTTATTTGCCGTCAAAACTTGTCCTGCGTTCTTGCAGTGAAGTGCAGCGCCAGTTGATTCTCAGGGATGAAACTCGCATATCAACTCGACTCGAATTTGCATGTGCCACCAAAATTGTTGGGAATGAGGGCGATGATTACGGCATTCCGCTCTTGGCATTGCCATCTCGGCTCAATGGTTTTATGGTCTATTCCCTTGGGTGTCAGATATCTCAGGGTTCAGAACATTCACATACATACATATCCATAAAAATAATTTAGAGAGTCAGAGTGTGTTATATAGCAGAAGAGGGAGAGAGAAAGAACAGTGAGTGCACAGGGTAGGCCGACACAGATGGTTCACGGCTCTTCTGGGACCTGCGATGGAGTCTGCTATGCCATCACGGTGGCGTTAGGGGAATTGAGCAGTGGGATCTTCCATGTGTCATCTGATTACCTCTGACAGTTGAGTTCACCGTTTCATAACTATGTTCAGCTTTTGATTAGACACTCTTCTTGGAAACATTAAATATGTAAAATGCTTGCTGCATGTAGATGAGAAAAATTCATGTGGTTTTGCAAATAATGTCTCCATTCAAAATTTGTTTTTCCTAGACGTTTTACCTAGATGGCAATGAGACAGCAAAGGTTGAAATACTATGAGAAATATTAAGTCTCCTATGAGCTATAAATGAACAACATTTGATAAATATTTGTTTCCCCCCTATTGTAACATACATCTGACTGCAAGGGATTATCAAAAAAGAAAAAAATGCAAGACGGGAACTTGATTTTATGCATCGGTTGAGGATTATTAAGATGTAGGCTTGGCACTCAAAAGATGAGGCAGATGAATGTGAGCTTGCAGGGGTAAAGTTTAAAAAGTAGGGGCCCTACTTTTTTTTCTTGTTCGAGAAGCCGTTTCACTAAGATAGACATCACAATAGGGAAGAAAAGACTATCGCAACTTTCGTTTCATGCTGAGTTTAAGGTCTTGGCACCTTTTAGTAGTGTTGTAGTCCTCGAGACTAGTAACTTGGTCTTGGTCTTGTCTTAGTCTCAACACACACTGGTCTTGGACTCAACACACACTGGTCTTGGACTTGTCTTGGTCTCAACCCCTTAAAGTATTGGTCTTGTCTTGGTCTCACCAAACACGGGTCTTGTCCTTGTCTTGGTCTCAACACACACTGGTTTTGGTCTCAACACACACCGGTCTTGGTCTTGTCTTGGCCTCAACACACACTGGAATTGGTCTTGGTCTAAACACACACTGGTTTTAGTCACAACACGCACAGATCTTGGTCTCAACCCCTCAAAGTCTTGGTCTTGATCTCAACACTGATCTTTGTCTTGTCTTTGTATCAACCCCTCAAAGTCTTGGTCTTGTCTTGGTCTCAACACACACTGGTCTTGTCCTTGTCTTGGTTTTAACACACACTGGTCTTGGTCTTGTCTTGGTCTTAACCCCTCAAAGTCTTGGTCTTGTCTTGGTCTCAACACACACTGGTCTTGGTCTTGTCTGGGTCTCAACACACACTGGTCTTGGTCTTGCCTGGGTCTCAACTCCTCAAAGTCTTGGTCTTGCCTGGGTCTCAACCCCTCAAAGTCTTAGTCTTGTCTTGGTCTTACACCCCTCAAAGTATTGGTCTTGTCTTGGTCTCAACACACTGGTCTTGGTCTTGTCTGGGTCTCAACCCCTCAAAGTATTGGTCTTGTCTTGGTCTCAACACACTGGTCTTGGTCTTGTCTGGGTCTCAACCCCTCAAAGTCTTAGTCTTGTCTTGGTCTTAAACCCCTCAAAGTCTTGGTCTTGTCTTGGTCTTAAACCCTTCAGAGTCTTGGTCTTGCCTTGGTCTCAACACACACTGGTCTTGGTCTTGCCTTGGTCTCAACCCCTCAAAGTATTAGTCTTGTCTTGGTCTTAAACCCCTCAAAGTCTTGTCTTGGTCTTAAACCCTTCAAAGTCTTGGTCTTGTCTTGGTCTCAACACACTGGTCTTGACTTGGTCTCGGCTTAGGTGGTCTTGACTACGACACTACCCTTCAAATTGTGTAGGGCATATTGACACTGAATTTTGAATTAATTTAAATTTTAATGTCTTAACAATAAAGATAATTTTCATTATCTAGTTCTACCGAGAGACACCGTGGAATTTTCATCACAAGTTGTGAAACTTGTGATTAATGGCCACAAAAGACCGATTATTATTTCCATGTCGTCCTTTCGTCCAGCGTTCAAAAAGCGAGCAAGGTCATAACCAAAGGTAGAAGATTAATTTGGTCTTACCTGATAAATTATGAGAATTAGCCTGTTGGGAAAAAAACAGTACTTGGTGAGCTGTTTCTGATTGGTCCAATAGAAGCAAAGCAGAGATTCTGATTGGTCCAAACAGTCATGAAATTTAAAATGGCAGTTTAATTTCAAGCTAGGTTAGAAGGTGGGTGTGTTTTAGCATAGACATAAGTGCTAAGGTGATGGGGAGATTTCTGACTTTGGATATGCCATTTCTCACAACTAAGAATGGCATAACTAATAATGCGAGGAAAGCATTGCCACTGTCAGAAAAAAAAACCTTGATGCCGTCATTTTTGAAATTGCCATAATATTTTTTTTCTCTTTATGTGCTGTAGCTATTTGAGAATCCCAAAAGCAGCTGAAAGATTGCAAAGACCTGCAATTCCAGCCAAAGCCGAATAAACAACACAAAAAGTACTTTTCATCTTTTGGAATTTCATTTCTTTTTCAAAGACCCATGGCTTTCCTTTGACAGTGACGACATGCTAATCCTCTGGCCTCCTGCGCTATTACTCTCTCTCTGCGGTGTGCGGCCCACCATCTTGTGCTCATTAGAGGAAATGTGGTCATTCTCAGCAGACGACTTCATTCCATTATATCTGACATGAGCTCATGCTGCAACATCAACAGGCTAAAGCAACATAATTTCAGCTCATGGTGACATTCTGCAATGAATCTTTCAAGCACTGCACCCTGGGACTTGAGCTCGCCATTACACCCAACTTTTGGGAAAGCAAATTTAAGGGTCAGGCTTGGGGATAATGGTTACACATTTATAAGTTGTTTTAATAAAAGATAACTACTAATTTGTTAGATCTTTACACAAGGACCACACCTGGACAGCAAATCTACAAATACATAAATTAACTCTTATAAAATAACATAATACATTCATTAAAGGGTTAGTTCACCCCCCAAAAAATCAATTAATCTCCCTCATGTCATTCTGTTGAGCCTCTGTGCATGTTCGCTGATCAATGTTTATATGTGAATAAAAGCCTAAATTAAATCTGTCCATCATATAAAGCGATCAAGTCTTCAGAAAATTTGAACTGAACCACTCAATTCATATGG